>MJUU01040538.1:44156-54716 GCA_002080025.1 Modiolus philippinarum
TTTATGTCATTTTTAGGTCTTTTGAGGTTTTTTTTGGGGGTCAAAATTTGTAATAATATAATACTTGGGTGAGGCGCTAGACTCGCTCAAGTATTATATTATATTGGGCGAGGCGCTAGACTCGCTCAAGTATTATATTATTCTCCGTCACACTCAGTTTTCCGGACTTTTTTCCCATACTATATGAGATATTTAGTTTATATTTGGTATGTAAGTCTACTACCATAAGCTACAGATCAAGTATGAGTTTGGTTCCGGTCCATTGATTTTCGACAGAGTTATGGGCCTTTGACGTAGAAACTTTTGGTAAAATATAGGTTTTCTGGACTTTTTTTCTAAACCGTTCCAGATATTAAGCTAATATTTATTATGTGAGTCTGCCTCAATGAGTTACAGATCAGGTTTGAGTTTGGTTCTGGTCCATTGATTTTTGACAGAGTTATGGGCCTTGGACTCGGAAAATTTTGGTAAAATATAGGTTTTCCAGACTTTTTTTCTAATTTGTTCCTATGTTGCTATGTGAGTCTAGCGTTGATCAGTATTATAAGTCAGTCAGAGATCGTGGTCAAGTTGTGTGTCAAAACTTCAGCAAGTAATTGCTATAATTTATTACATTCCGTACATTTGGAATAAAAGAATATCTTCTTCTTCTACATGAAAAACATGCTGTATGATAAACATTTTATATGTGCTCAAAGCTGCTTTCTTCATTTTTCTGGCCAAGACATCTTATGAAGGGGGAATAACTGAACTTTGTTTACTTCTATGGTACGACCATAAACCCCAAAATATGATAAACGAAATGAGATCAAAATAACGAGTTTCCAGTATTAAAAATGTTTATAGCCAGTCTTCATTATGTCTATTATATGGACTAAATGTTAAAAAAGAATAAACAGCGTAGGAAATGTTCATGTAAGATACAATATGACACTACGGGGAGGAAGGTGTTAGTTGTGGTCGTTTTTCGGTAATTAGTGAAATTAACATAGTACACAAATAGTGAAACGTAAATACACATAAAGTACCTCCATGATGCTGAAATGAAAACATAGTGAATTAAGTAAGAAAACAACTAAGAAAATGTTTATTTCTTTTATTAAAAGTAATAAATAATGTCTCAATACACCCAGAGGATTGTTGAATACCGGCAAACTGTATTTGGTCATCAATGCATGTGTCTCCCAGACATTTTATGTTCTGGAACTGCCTCCTTAGTTCTTGGTTACTCTTATAAGTTGGATCCCTTCTCTGGAAATAAATTTTAACTCTCAAATTTCTGTCTTATAATCGAGTATATACGGTAATCCTGACAACTGCAATGTGTCAATTGGTAAAGTTCGAGGTTCTGCAATTATTTGCTTCTGTATGTTGTTATCCTTTCCCTAGGTACCATATGTTCAATAGAACAGGCCTTAATGTCTCTTTGTTAATATAGATTTTAATATTCCATTTTTCATATCAGACCCATTATCATTCCTATGTCAGAACATTTGTGATCTCAAAAGTTTAATTTCAGGAATCACAATTTATTTTAACAGATATATGATTTTAAATTTCAATTTTGTGTACTACCAGCTTATAAAATCTGTTACGGAAATGCCTTGTAATACAGGAACGGATTTAGGGAGTGATATAAACTGGAAGCAGTTGATATCAACCAGAAACAGTTGATAACAAAAGTCATATCACATGGTTGTGACAATTTTAATTAAGAGCAGGACTAAATATCAGTAATCGACAGTATTATCAAGGAGTAAAATTTTACTGTTACTTTCTATAAATTACTTAATACTGAAGTTACTGTGAATATATTTTCTGCATATGCGCATTTCAACAAATTATGTCTCTTCAGTGCAGAAAAAAATCTAAACGTATGGAAGACCATTAACCCAAAGATGTTCAAAAACTGATAGAGAACAAATAACCGATTTGATCTAAATGTATAGCCAAAATCAGCTAAGGGCAGAGCTTTGCATGAGGGAGATACTCCTTAGTTTCAACAAAATTTACAAAAATTTAGATATGGCAAGGTTTCAAATAGAATCGTCTCTCGAGTCAGCACCAAAGTACTGACTACTGGGCTGGTGAATACCCTTGGGTACGAACAGTCTACCAGCAGAGGCATCGACCCAGTGGTAACAAATAACTTAATACGGAAGTTACTGTGAATTTAGTTTCTGCATATGCGCATTTCGACAAATTATGTCTCTTCAGTGCAGATAAAATCTAAACGTTTGGAAGACCATTAACCCAAAGATGTTCAAAAACAAATAACCAATTTGATCTAAATGTATAGCCAAAATCAGCTAAGGACAGAACATATGATAATACTTGTTAAAAAACTTGATTTTGAATTAAAATTGTTAATTTGTTATGATAGCCAAATTAAGAATCCATTTGAGGTAACATGTATGTACATATACTGACTTTTGAAAGTAAGTTTATCTTTGACTTTTCTTTGCAGGATGTTTATCACTAGCAGAACTAGGAAGACGAGGTTTACTGTTGCCACAGAGATTATCTGATGGTAAGATTCATGCTTAGAGTGTCTTAGGGGTATTAATATCGAATGGTAGAATTTCTGGTCGAGTGGAACAGAGTGCAAATCTGTTATTGTATTTTGAATGCTGGACAGTGGTGTTGAACGTGCAGTGTTAAGCTGATGGTGGTTGTGCAAGGGAAGGGTAACATGGGAAACCTAATTTGTGAAATCAACCTCTAGTCTTCAACCCAGATCTTTGAATGTCCACAGGACATGTGCACATGTCTTTATAGAATTTTTGAAACACTTTGATGCCCTTTAGAATCAAAGAGTTAATGAATATAATGTCTTTGGTCTGTCTGTTTGTCCACAAAAACTTCAATATTTGGTATATCTTTTGAATGGTAAGTGATGGGTCTTTCATATTTTCCATAAGTATTCCTTGTAGCAAGACCTTTCAAACATTCCAGACTGACCTTAACCTTGTCATGTGATTGACTTTTTGAAAAATAAACTTTGGCTAAGTTTGATTTTTAGTCCAGGTGTGGAAGTTGTTATGGAGTTTGTCTTTTAAGCTTGGAACAATGGCATTAGAATACTGAAAGAACAGAGGAGTGAAATTTACAAATTGTCCTTGTCTTCTTATAAAATTTTAGTTTCTTGATATTTGGGTTATTGGATGTGGTTTGTTTCCATTGATTATTCACTTTTTACCTTTTTGGGCCATTTAGGGCTTGCTATATGGTGTGAGGTTCCTCACTGTGCTGAAGACTGTACGGTGACCCCTAAATGCTTTGTTTGGGTCGTTTTAACCTGGATATGGGATGTTGTCTCCTTGACATTTACCCAATTTTCTTTCTTTTTCATAAAAATCGAAGTCCAAAGACACGCCCAAAAAGAGAACACAGAAAACAATGACGTTAGACAGATACAAAGCACAGAAACAGAGGCAAAACAAAGGCACTCACAGTGTGAACTCCAGTGAAACTGAAATATTCAAAAAATGATGTGTATAATAAAGGCACCATTACTACCTGTATTCTTAAGTCATTCCAACCGTTTTCTTTTTTTCAGTAGCACTGAAATTATCTAATCAGACTAATTGTATCATTTGTATTATTTCCTTTCAGTTGTACCGGTAGTGCTGAAAGCCCTAGATTATGATGAGAAGAGAGGAAACTTTTCTGTTGGTTCTCATGTCAGAGATGCAGCATGCTATGTATGCTGGGCGTTTGCCAGGGCATATGACCCACAAGAGATTTCTCCATATGTTAATGATATAGCTTGGTAATATTTAATATAAATTAAATCATTATATAATTGATATATTGTTAGCTCACCTGGCCTAAAAGGCCTTGTGAGCTTTTGCCATCACTATGCATCCATCATCCGTCTGTCTGTCTGTCTGTCAACAGTTTCAAAAATCTTCTCCTCTGAAACCACAGGGCAAAATGTAACCAAACTTGGCCTGAATCATCACCAGAGTATGGCTTCTCAAATTTTGTTCGATTAGGCGGTAGGTCAAACAACATGGCTGCCGTTGCTAAAAATAGAATATAGGGGTAAATTGCAGTTTTTGGCCAATAACTCGAAAATCGTAACAGATATAAAAAATCTTACGGAGTAAAAGTGATAAGCATAGCAAGATCTACCTGCCCTGCAATTTTGAAGAAAATCCGAAAACCGGTCTTGGAGTTATTGTTCTTTTTCTGTAAAATTTTCAAAAATTTTCCATTTTTTATTTTTTATTTCAAAAAGTGTAACAGATAAAGTTCAAGTGTCAATTCCAAAAAGGTTCAGCGTATCAAGATCTACCAACCTTGAAATTTTGAAGAAAATCCAAAAACCCTTGTAAGAGTTATTGCCCTTTTTTCATGGAATTTTCAAAATTTTCATATTTTCGTCTTTTATTTCCAAACTATAGAAGATGAAGGTTAAGTGCATATTGATAAAATGTTTGCCATGCTGTGTAGATTTGAAAACTGGAGTCTAAAATTGTTTGTTGACCGCCATTTTCAAAATGGCCACCAAAAAAAGGCGGGAAAATTCAACATTGTTCGATTTCAATGAAATTTGGCTTCCAAATAGATATTGATGTAGCAACTTCAAAACCGGTGTTGAAAATTGTTTGTTGACCGCCATTTTCAAAAAGGCCGCCAAAAAAGGCAGGAAAATTCAACATTGTTTGATTTCAATGAAATTTGGTATCCAAAAAGGTATTGATGTTGCAACTTCAAAACTGATGTTAAAAATTATTTGTTGACCCCAAAAATTCAAAATGGCTGCCAAAAAAAGGCTGGAAAATTTAACATTGTCCGATTTCAATGAAATTTGGTATCCAAGTGGGAATTGATGTCACTACAAAACCGATGTTGAAAATTGTTTGTTGACTGCCATTTTCAAATGGCTGCCAAAAAAGGCAGGAAAATTCAACATTGTCCGATTTCAATGAAATTTGGTTTCCAAATAGATATTGATGTTGCAACTTCAAAACCGGAGTTGAAAATCGTTCAATGACCGCCATTTTCAAAATTGCCACCAAAAAGGGTGTGAATATTCAACATTGTCAGATTTCAATGAAATTTGGTTTCCAAATAGGTATTGATGTCACAACTTCAAAACTGAACATGAAAATTGATCGCTTTTGACCATTTTCAAAATGGCCGCCAAAAAGGCGGGTAAAGTCAACAATGTCCGATTTCAATGAAATTTGGTTTCCAAATAGATATTGATGTTGCGAATTCAAAACCGATGTTGAAAATTGTTCATTGACCGCCATTTACAAAAGGATGTCTACTTCAAAACTGGTGTTTAAGGTGGTCCTTAGCAAGAATAGCAAAAAAGCCCAACAAAGAAATATAGGAAAACATTATCAGACTTTAGATACAGTTCAAGATGTGTGATTTTTGACGAGCTACCAAAGTTTGAGAGACTGAAGATCAACTGTATAACTTACAATGTTAGCTAGATTGTGGCAACTGAAAGCCAGATGAGCGATACAGGCTCCTGGGAGCCTCTGGTTTAAAAAATCTGCTATACAATGCATGTCATATATTATTTGCAATTTCATGTTACAAGTTACTTTCAAATTACATGTAGATGAAAATGACAAAATTGTACCTTTGATTATATATTTCAATGAAATCATTGGATATCTTGACTTAGTAGGTATCCTCTTTTAGCTACATGATAATTGTGTGCATATTTTTTGGTGATTATTCATTGCTCAACTTTTACAACAAACACATATATGTATATTGTCTGGTGTTAAGGTGAAATACATGTTTGTTTGCTATACATATGTATAATAAGAAAAAAAAAGAGATATGGGTAATGTTAGTGAGACAAATCATCAACCAAAAACTTTATGAAATAGACCCTTTCACGATAACAGCATTCCTGCAATTTTGAGTGGAAAATGATAACAGTTCCTGCAATAATGACGTTGTTGGACAATTAATCAAGACATTACTTATACTATGATGTTGCATTTTACCCACTCAAAGGCATATGAGTGCATGTGCAAATTTCAGGACTGCAGTTATGGAGAAAGAGTCTGTTGACCTCTTTTAGACCTTCTTTCCCATTCCATACTATGAGCTGCCAATAGACAATTTCCAAATTTCATTTTATGAATGAATTGCCCCGAATTGCGTCATGTAACATTGTGGCGTCAGAAAATCTATATTGTGACGTCAAAATTTTCCGTGAAAATTCACCAATTGGAAACTCGTCGATTGCTTCCTCAGTGAGGTAAAATCCAGGAAAAACTAAAATTGTCCTATATCATATCCAGATTTCTGTCACTTTATCAAAATATATATTGAAAGCTAAGTTATTTATATCATCTTTTTCAGTGCGTTGGTGAAAGCATCAATATTTGACAGAGAAGTGAATGTCAGAAGAGCAGCAGCAGCAGCATTCCAGGAAAATGTGGGACGTCAGGTAATAATAATGTGGATATTCGGTTTATGGCATTGCACATGATATCCATTTATTGATTTGGTCTTGTGATAAATCTGAATTAAATATTTAGTCAGTAAAATTAAACAGCAGGTATAAATGAACATATTTAGCTGTTGTATACATTTTAAATCCATCTTAGAGTAATTAAATGACTTCAGTTTAACTAGTGGTATCATTCTTCAAATTAATTATTATACCCCCGCTCCGGAGGAGGAGGGGGTATACTGTTTTACCTGTGTCCGTCATTCCGTAATTCCGTCCGTCACAACTTTAGTAAAGCTTTTCTCTGCAATGGTAAATGATACAAACTTGAAATTTTGTCAGAAGCTTTGTGTAGTCATGCCATATTGTGGGATGCATTTTCAGACCTGTCGGGATGCTACTTCCTGTTTACCGACTTAGTCAATTTTTCATTATTCAGTGTGTCCGTCACAACTTTCGTAAAGCTTTTCTCTGCAATGGTAAATGATACAAACTTGAAATTTTGTCAGAAGCGTTGTGTAGTCATGCCGTATTGATGGGATGCATTTTCAGACCTGTCGGGATGCTACTTCCTGTTTACCGACTTAGTCAATTTTTCATTATTCTGTCTGTCCGTCACAACTTTCGTAAAGTTTTTCTCTGCAATGGTAAATGATACAAACTTGAAATTTTGTCAGAAGCTTTGTATAGTCATGCCATATTGTGGGATGCAGTTTCAGACCTTTTGGGTTGCTACTTCTTGTTTACTGACTTAGTAAATTTTTCATTATTCTGTGTGTCCGTCACAACTTTGGTAAAGCTTTTCTCTGCAATGGTAAATGATACAAACTTGAAATTTTGTTAGAAGCTTTGTATAGTCATGCCATATTGTGGGATGCGTTTTCAGACCTGTCGGGAAGCTACTTCCTGTTTATAAACTTAGTCAATTTTTGATTATTCTGTCTGTCCGTCACAACTTTTGTAAAGCTTTTCTCTGCAATGGTAAATGATACAAACTTGAAATTTTGTCAGAAGCTTTGTATACATGTAGTTATGCCATATTGTGGGATGCATTTTCAGACCTGTCAGAATGCTACTTCCTGTTTACTGACTTAGTTTAATTTTCATCATCCCGTCCGTCCCTCACAACTTTCATAATTTTCATTATCATGTCCATCCCTCACAACTTTCGTACAGCTTTTCTCTGCATTTGTAAATGATACAAACTTGAAATTTTGTCAGAAGCTTTGTGTAGGCATGCCATATTGTGGGACACATTTTAAGACTTGTGGGGTACTACATTTTGTTTACCAACATTGTCAGGTTATTAGAGACTGGAAGATGAGAGCAGGGGTATTACTAGTGAGCATTTGCTCACAGATCCCTTGTTTTTTTTGGCAGAGGTGATTTCTGTCTATTCAGTGTTGTACTCCATGTGAACATTCTTTTTTGCTTTTGAGTAGAATTTTGTAATTTGCAGTTTACGTACATGTATATTATTGTCAAAGACATGTAAGAAACATATTTTGATCCTTCACAATGTTAGAAGAAACAGTGTACATACAAGATTTAGTTGCATTATTTTAATGGCTAAACTGCACCAAACAAAACTATGTTTACGAAACAATTTATGGTTACATTTTGTGTATGAATACATGTATATAGTGCACTAGTTAGCACTTTATTCCAAATATTACTCGAAGTGACAGGTAGCGTTAAAGGTGAACGATAATTTTGATTTTAATTGAACAAATCAGTATAATTTGGAAGTCATGCACTCCTGATATCTCCTTTGTACAGGCAAATAGTGGTGAACATGCTGTAATATGAAAAATTAAGAAGATATTGAACATACAAAGTCAAAGAGTTATCATTCAGCACATTAGTTCCAAATAAAGTTCTGAATATGGCATAAAAGGAACTGTCTTCATGCAACTGTAGATTAACATTTTGCAATCCGTTGTCTATAATTTTAAGCTCTTTCGCTTGGACAGTATTTTGTTGATAATCTTTCCATTTGAAATTAACTTTTGTGTTGACATTTTGCAGCTGCCAATCAAACAAAATGTGACCATTTATAGGAATCTTTAAATATGTATATATAGTCTCTAAGGCCATACAAAATTACCGTTTTTTGGTGTGTATTAAACGCATTGGTGTATAAAACGCACCCCCTTTCTCAGAGGAAAAGAATCAGAAAAAATCTAGTTCGTGTGTAAAAAACGCACGTAAATTTTCAACAACATGTTCTGTCCAAAAATGTCTAGAGACGCCGAGAGTTACCTTGTGGACTGAATTAAATGGAATACATGATGCTTTATTCACTTATATTTAGAGGAATAACTGTACCTGTATTTATTTAATGGTTTGTCCAAACATTTTGGGAAATTTGCAAACGAAAAACATTGATTTTGTAAACACAGGAAGTTTATCTCCAAACGTAATTAAAAGTCAAAGGCGGTTACGGATACGTAAATATTACCGTTTGCCTTTGGTAAATTTTTAAGTGATATTCCCTTATTGATCTTCATAATCGGTTTATGAATTAATTAACTTCATTTAAACTATCCCTTTTCATAAATATAATTACATTAAGACTTGCAAGTATCGTGTATCCCTGAAAACCGGAAACAGCTTTACCTAATCCAAACAAATATGGCGGACAGGATCGTGATAAAATTTTAGGCACTTGGAAATCTCTGAATATACATGTTGTATACATAGAAAACAATACACATCTAATCATCTTAACATTAGCAAAGTTTGTTATCATCAAACACAGGTTCGTATCTGGATCACAACAAGGATTTTATACTTATTTCCAATGTCATTTCCGGTCTGAAGTTAAGTTAGTGGTGGTCTGAAAAAAATGGTCTTTTGAAGTTCGCATGTATAAAACGCATCCCCTCTCACTAGGACCTTTCTGGGGGAGAAATATGTGCGTGTAATACACACCAAAAAACGGTAATTAATTGGTTCTCGGGCCATTTTTCATTGAAACAGATGAGGGAGGGAGGTGATTTTTTTTAATCTTTTTATTTGCAAAAAAATAGATGAGGCAGCTTTTTAAATTGTAAAAACCACCAAAAATGTAGTGAGGGAGGTGATTTTTTGTTTTTATTTTATTGAAATGGCAAAAAATTGGGTCAATGAGGGGCTTTTTCAAGCCTCCAAATAGATGAGGGAGGGCCTGATAACCAAAAATTTTTTTTTTCATGGCCTAACATTGTTACCGGTTTATTACATTTATTTCTCACATCGAGATTGTTAAATTTTCACATTTTAAAGTTCGAGGTTTACCCGAGAACTTTAAAATGTGAAAATTTAATTATCGAGATGTGAGAAATTATCGTAATAAACCAGAAAACAATGGTAGGGAAATTTTTTCTAATTCCTACTCAATTTATTTGACGTAAAGCGATCTCTGTAGTCTCAGTCTCAAGTATGCTGCCATTTTGTTGCTATCATCGTTGCTACATTTATGTGTATCATTGCGCCTTTCATTGAAAGGGGTGTTAAGTGTAATATTTTTGATGAAAATGTCATATTATCAATAAATTGAGTTATCTTATATAATTAGTCATAAAAACGCAAAAACCATTTCGCTAGACAATTATGCAGGTGTTAATTTCATCAACATCCGGTTGCACTATTTCTAGAAACTGACATGAGAATTTACATCACTACACGAAAACGCTGATTTGCATATATTTGACCATGTGGGCAAAGAGATGACAAAGGGTTGAACTTTTCTGCCCGAAATATTTGCAAACGTGTGTGCTAGTATTTAAATAAACCTTTCATTTGCAATAAAATACAAATCTGACAAATATTTGACAAATTAATCAGAAATATTTATATTACTTTGTCAGCAAAATAAAGGTGTTCAAATATATGCCAATAATTTACAACGATTTTCAAACCTTCGGATTCCTTAATGAAATCTCAATATTTACTTATTCAATTTACAAGGATATGGGCAGTTTTTAGAGACCTCTTTTTATGATTGCTCCACAATCCTAATCAAATATAATTAAAGATTACAGTTTTATTTACAATCATTTGCACCTTATTCTTAAATATGCAAATGTTTTTCGTGTATTTGCAAATGATTACATATATGTTGATTTGTTTATAAAAAGTAAAAT
>MJUU01040538.1:60828-77593 GCA_002080025.1 Modiolus philippinarum
TTTTTTTGCAAACTAGTTACAATTACACAATATCATTAATACAATTATCAACATAGGGTGTTAATTTACCTGAGTTTCTCATTAGTGTAAATTCCCTTTTTGGTGCCCCATAATTAAGTTCAGTGAAGAGGAACATATATATTAATTAATTAAAAGTTGACATTCAGAGAATCAGCCTCTGTCACAAGTCATTTTTGGCACGTGCACAGGTAAATAAACAGGTAATGCAATCAACAGATGACTGGAAATAATCAATGGACTGCAATGTCGTTGCCAGAGGCTATGAATTGACATTTAATTATTACCTATGATTATTTTAACAACAAAACTCATGAAAGGTTTCAACTAAGAAGGGAAAAAATGGATAATACCGGCAAGTTGATGTGAAAAACGTTGTCGCAAAAAAAATGGCCAGGAACAATTTTTTGTCGCCAGAATGAAAATAAAATCGCAAATTGCGACATTGGCGAAGCCCAGCGCGAACCCTATCAGGAATGATGTACTAGAGGTCCTCCAGTAAGAATGGTCATTTTGTTACGATGCCGATAAAAAACATGGCCGCCAGCGCGGAACTTAGGGTTTACATTGGACCCTATGGGAAAAATCACATTTCCATCTTTTCCTCTGAAACCGCTGAAGCAAATTCAACAAAACTTTACAGGAATGATGTACTAGAGGTCCTGCACTAAGAATGCTCATTTTGTTCCGATCCAATAAAAGACATGGCCGCCAGCACGGAACTTAGGTTTAACATTGGACCCTATGGGAAAAATCACATTTTCATCTTTTCCTCTGAAATCGCTGAAGCAAATTCAATAAAACTTTACAGGAATGATGTACTTCAGGCCCTTCATTAAGATTGCTCATTTTGTTCCGATCCGATAAAGAACATGGCCGCCAGCACATAACATAGTTTAACATTGGACCCTATGGGAAAATCACATTTTCATCTTCTCCTCTGAAACAGCTAAAGGAAATTCAACCAAACTTTACAGGAATGTTGAATGGGAGGTCCTTTACAAAGATTGCTCATTTCGTTCCGATCAATAAAAAAACATGGCCGCCAGCACGGAACATAATTTAACATTGGCCCTGTATGGGAAAATCACATTTTCATCTTCTCCTTTGAAACAGCCAAAACAAATTGGACCAAACTTTACAGGAATGATGCACTAAAGGTCCTTCACTAAGATTGCTCATTTAGTTCCGATCTGATAAAAGACATGGCCGCCAGCACAGAACATAGTTTAACATTGGACCCTATGGGAAAATCTTATTTCATCTTCTCCTCTGAAACGGATGAAGCAAATTCAACCAAACTTTACAGGAATGAGGAACTAAAGGTCCTTTATAAGACTTGCTTTTTTTGTACCGATCTGATAAAAACATGGCCACCAGCACGGAACATAGTTTAACATTGGACCCTATGGGAAAATTACATTTTCATCTTCTCTGAAATGGCTAAAGCAAATTCAACCAAACTTTACAGGAACGATGAATGGAAGGTCCTTTACAAGATTGCTCATTTCATTCCGTTCTGATAAAAAACATGGCTGCCAGCATGGAACAAAGTTTAGCATTGGACCCTATGGGAAAATCACAATTTCATCTTCTCCTTTAAAACCTCTAAAGCAAATTCAACCAAACTTTACAGGAATGATGGACTTAAGGTCCTTTACAAAGATTGCTCATTCTGTTCTGATCAGATGAAAAATTGGCTATTAGCAAGGAACATAGTTTAAAATTGGACATTACAGAAAAATCACATTTTCATCTTCTCCCCTGAAACCGCTGAAGCAATTTAAATCCAACTTTATTGGACTGATGTACTAAAGGTCCTTTACAAAGATTGCTCATTTTGTTCTTATTTGACAAAAAACATGGCGGCCAGCACAGAATGTACGTTTTACTTTACATTGGACTTTATGGGAAAAATCACATTTTCATCATCATCTCTGAAACTGTTGGAGCAAATTGTATAAAAGAACACAGGTGCTAATAGAGAACTTAGCCAAACATAAGACCTCCATTGGTAAAAAAACATCATTTTTGGTCATCCATGGCAGAGAAGTATTTTGTCAGGTGAGCGATACAGGCTCAGTCTCTGAGCCTCTAGTTTGAATAAACCTCCTTTGTTAAAATTTTCATTTCAAAGAATTTTACAGTATAAATACTATTCTGAATTTTTCGTCTTAAATGAATGCTTGAATTGGAGAAATGGGCCTAATTTTTTAGATTTAAGCAAAATATTTTAAAGATTTGTCCAAATTTTAAAATGTTTGTATATTTCTGTAATGAAAAATACCTATCAAAGCAAGAAACATGAAAACAAAATGGCGGAATACCACCGATCCACCTTAAATCCATCTAAGAGTAATTGAATGACTTCAATTTTAGTAACTAGTGGTATCATTCTTGAAATTAAGTATTTCTTTCGGCAGAGGTGATTTCTGTCTATTCAGTGTTGTACTCCATGTGAACATTCTTTTTTGCTTTTGAGTAGAATTTTGTCATTTACAGTGTACATACATGTATATTATTGTCAAAGACATGTAATAAAGATACACCCCCTGATTCGTTTAACTTGTCTTTTTTATCGTTTGTTTTTCGTTTTCCGTTCTTTCGTGTATCATTTTTAGTTCGTTCGTGTATCGTTTTTCGTTCGTTTGCGTTGATGGTTTGTCTGCACGATAAACGCGTTCGTTCGTTCGTGCAAGGAATCAAATTTTGAAAACCAAATAATTAAATTTGATTGGTTACTGTAAAATACTAATTCGTTCGTCTGGACGAACGCCGCTATCGTTCGTTCGTCTGCACGAACGCTAGTATCGTGCGTTCCTTCGTGCGTTAGTTCATCATCACAATCCCTGTTATCGTGCACCGATGATTTAGCAGTACATTATTTATAGTGACTTTCTCCATTCGTCTATAGTTCAAATTTTTATTTACTTTGATCGCACTTTTGTACCTTCACGTTAAAGATTCACCTACTGAATAGGTTGCCTGGCTTTATATAAAAAATTCGACGTCTTTAAGAGACTGTTCACGATATCAAACACCAAACAACACCATCTGCATGTTCGTTCAACGTTTAAAATTTATAAACAAAAAACTTCTTAGAAACAAACTATTTACGTCAATAATAACATAATACAGATTTTATGTAATATCTGGGACTAATATACAATCAGAGACATATAATTAATTGTATGTCTCTGATACAATGTAACATTTATACTAGTCCCAGGGAATATTAACCATTCAGGAAGCCGACGCAAATATTAAATTGGAATTCCATACTTTAGTCAGCCGTTAGAAACTTTTGACTTCTTTTAAAAGCAAATATATAATTACGAAAATGAAGTCCACTTTGGCCGAAGCATACTTACTGTCACAAAATTTCTATATGTTGTTTTGTGTACATTTTTTTTTGTACATGTACTTTTGTATATTTCATTTACCCCAGGGCGTATTATTGCAACCAGCTTTTTTGTCAACTGAATAGCTATATGAAATGAAAATCCCCCGTTTATTAAAAAAAGAAAAGAAAAGAAGAAAAAAACGTTACAGGTGAAGAACCAGTATATTTTTACTATTACTATTTTCACACTTTAAAATAATAACTTTGTGTATGGATTTCTATATTTGATATTATCTGCACTGATGAGAGAATCATGAGACGTAAGTTGTTGAAATGGTCATATGCAGAATATAAATTTGAGTAATTTCGTACTTTGTTTCCACATATACGCATCCATTTTCGGAACTTCCCGTTCTGCCATGCAGGTTCAAACATGATATTACCAAATAACCTTCTTTACTGAATCAATCATGCACTTTCCTTGGTGTTTTTTTCATGGATAAAATGCCTGTTACAACAACATATCTATAAACAATCTTATCTATAAACAATCTTTGTGAAAAACGAATAAATCTGTCTTTGCAGAACTTTGACACGGTTCGCACAATTTAAAAAAAAAATCGTTTCTGTCATGAAATAAACACGGAACACTTTATATTTTTAACCCCTTTGAAAAGGTGACAGATCAATAAACTTGAGCGAGGATGAGTAAAATACAGGGGTTTGTAGTAATTAAAAGAATTCATAAACTGTGTGTTGGCGACTTTGCAATTACACAATTTATTTTACTGAATTGCATAAATGACACTGAGAAAATCAACAAGACACAGAAAAAACTGACAAAATTAACAAAATGTAATGAAAGATAGAACACCTGTTTATATTGTGTACACATGTTTCGTCAGTATGTTTAAGTAGCTTTTGGCGGCACTTCATTTCCACGAATTTGCAAAAAATAGCATACATCGTCTTTGCAATTTATGTTAACTTCAGTTCTGCGAGTCGGATTTCGTAAATCATACCTCATCTCCACAAATTGTGAAACCTGTTGAAGGAATACCACGAGTATGAAAACACAAAACAGAAAATTTTCCCGTTGAAACAATTTTAATTGCAAATGGAAGATTAAAATGATTTGCAAGTATTATGATATTTCTCTAGTAGAAACTGTCTTAGGTGGAGCAAATATACAGGCGTTGACAATAAAAATACAGCTTTTTTCGTTCTTGATTCTAACGGAAGAAGACATTCAGATATGCTGTTTTCGAATTATATTTATATACCAGAAGTGAGATTTCGTCAGTCGATTTTGAAAAGCTAACATTTCGTGAATTTTTGTTTTGCAAGTTAATCGCGTTGTATGTATTGTATGCATTGCGCATGTATACATGTATATGTAAAAATCTATTAAGTTAAAAAGTCTTTCATCGTTTTGAGAAATGTATTTTGCCAGGAACGGGATAGGAATAGGAAATATGACTGTATCATTTTGTCCTTCCGTAAATTGAAATAGATTTTATATTTTAATCTAAAGTTTTAATTATATTTTGTTCGTTTCATTTTTCTATAAAGAATTATTATTTGGATGTTTATTTCTTTTATGTTTTGTTGATTTCATTCTTATATCCTATTTTGATAGACAAAGTAGCGATTTTTTACACAAATATTGTTTATTTTTATCAAACCGTAAATAGTTTCAAAAAGTTGTGTCACAAAGATCCTTTTTAGTTATCAATTATTGTTCATCTGTCAAACCGAAACAGACAATGTTTATTAAAAAGGATAATCCGACTTTAAGCCAAATAACTTTTTTTGGATAAAATTGTAAAAAGTAATTTTATTGGATAACGTAAGTTTCTTTCCTTCCTGTCAATCAATTTCTAATATTTAAAGTATTCTTATGAAATATATTTTTTGTTATATTTATTGTTGATCGTTGAAATATGAAATATGGAAATATCAGCAACTTCGCATCTATGTGAAATACGAAGCTATTTCCCTAGAAACAGAGACTGTGATTCGGTTAAAAAACACCCGGTCAAACTACTGTCTTGCATTTGTCGAATACAAACTTGCTATCAGATTGATACACAAGCAAATATCTATAAGGATACGCACGGTACAAGGAATAAATCACACAGTTGAAGACAAAAATACTTGTTTCTTCCATCCAGATGGTTGGTGTACGCAGGGCTTGAATATATGCATGCATTAATGTGCAAATTATCAAATAAATGAACATGCAGAAAAAGCAATCATAAAAAATTACATTACTGTTCTTTCGGAAAACCCAAAGTGTAGGATTTTTTGTGGCAGCTGCCAAAAACTGTATTAAGTACTAAATTGAGTTATTTTCTAAGGTAGCCTATTGAATCACATAGTTCAAAATTCAGATATAGCTGCACAAAGATCACGGTAACGGATAAGCAATTAGCGACCGTGAAGTTTCTTTTTTTTTTCCATTTCTATTTTCATTTTTTTTTTATAATTGTTGCGCAGAAAATAAATAAATAAAAAGTAGATCGACCTTTTTACGTTACTATCCATACTATTACATTAGTGATTTTTCATACTGGACCACCACAAATTCAAAATGTATCAGACGTTCCGTATAATTAGCTTTTAATAGATATTTTAGTCAAAAACCGGTGAAATTCCATTCATGCATAGGTTGCTGTCCAATGTGAAGTAATAAACTGGTGGCACATTAGATAAAAACGTTCGTTTGTACACACGATTAGAGCATTTGTTTGTACATACGATTAGAGCGTTCGATCGTTTGCACGATAAGAGCGTTCGTTTGTCTGCACGCACGATTACAGCGTTCGTTCGTGTACACGATATGAATCGTTCGTTTAGACGATACTGGCGTGCATATTACTTTTCGTTCGTTCGTTTGTCGTGCGTTCGTGCATCGTTTATCGTGCGTTCATACATTGTTTTTCGTTCGTTCGTATATCGTTCGTGTGGGTAAGTTAAATGAATCAGGGGGTGTATTTTGAACCTTTTAGAAGAAACAGTGTACATACAAGATTTAGTTGCATTATTTTAATGGCTAAACTGCACCAAACAAAACTATGTTTACGAAACAATTTCTGGGTACATTTTGTATATAAATACATGTATATAGTGCACTAGTTAGCACTTTATTCCAAATATTACTCGAAGTGACAGGTAGCGTTAAAGGTTCTGAATATGGCATAAAAGGAACTGCCTTCATGCAATTGTAGATTAACATTTTGCAATCCGTTGTCTATAATTTTAAGCTCTTTCTCTTCGACAGTATTTTGTTGATAATCTTTCCATTTGAAATTAACTTTTGTGTTGACATTTTGCAGCTGCCAATAGGTCTGGAAGTCTCGTCATGTGACTCACGAGAATCCACGATAAACAGGCAAAAATGTTTCCCGCCAAAACATGACCTCTGAGGATTATGACGTTCAAACTTTTGTTTGAAATGTCATATATCTTTGTTTACAATGTAACTTCTGGATACAATTTTTGATCCCGGAAATTCCCAAATTGTACGAGACTTACAGACCCTATTAAACAAAATGTGACCTATTTATATGCATCTCTAAATATTTATAACTGCATATTTATGTGTGGGACATCAGAACAGTCATGTATATAGCATTTTTACCAGGTGTTTGGACAAAATGTTCAAGCCAAGTCATATTTACAGACCCTATTAAACAAAATGTGACTATTTATAGGCATCTTTAAATATTTATAACTGCATATTTATATGTGGGACATCAGAACAGTCATGTATATAGCATTTTTACCAGGTGTTTGGACAAAATGTTCAAGCCAAGTCATATCGGAATGTATTACTTTTACTAACTAAAGATTGATATGAATTCAGAGATAAAATGTTACATTATTTTTGTACATTATAGGGTACATTTCCACATGGAATAGATATATTAACTACAGCAGATTATTATGCAGTGGGAAACAGAATTAACTGTTATTTAGAATTAAGTGTGTTTGTTGCTAAGTTTCCTGAGTATACCAAGGCAATGATTGACCACTTAGTGGATATCAAAATTAACCACTGGGACAGGTACGTTATTGGAATTCAAAATTAACTTTTATAGAACTACGATCAGCAGATATCTTCAATGGCTTTATGGATAAGTACATATCAAAACTAGACTAATGAAAAACAGCCAATCAAAGATTGTGATCCCCCCCGCTCCCCCTTTTTGGACCCCCTCCCCTTGTAAAAAAAGACAAGTGTTTTTGAAACTAAATTAATCATTGTAACTATAAAACACCAAAAAGATATGGTTGCTAGGTAGAATTCCAAAAAATGATTGGTCTTTGAGCATTTCAGGAACTTTACCAAAACCAAAGATTTTTGCAACCTGGCTGTTGAAAATCATCATTTTTACTGTAAGGAATTGAAAGAGATATGGTTTGCTAGCTGGAATTCCAAAAAAATAATAAGTCTTTGAGAGTTTCAGGAAATTTACCAAACTTAGAAATCATAAATTTTTGCAATCTGACTATGGAAAATGATCACTGATACTATAAGGCATAAAAAAAGATATGGTTGCTAGGTAAAATTCCAAAAAGAAATCGGTCTTTGAGAGTTTCAGAAAATTTACCAAAATTAGAATCAGTCTTTTGCACTTTGATTATTGAAAATGATCTTCACTGCTGTAAGGAATTAAAAAAGATATGGTTGCTAGGTAGAATTCTAAAAAACGGTAGGTCTTTGAGAGTTTCAGGAAATTTACAAAAATTAGAATCAAAGATTTTTGCAATCTGACTATTGAAAATCATCATTGAAACTATCAGGCATAAAAAAAGATATGGTTGCTAGGTAAAATTCCAAAAAGTATTTGGTCTTTGAGAGTTTCAGGAAATTCACCAAAATTAGAATCAAAGATTCTTGCAACCTGACAGTTGAAATTCATCCTTATAAATCTAAATAATTGAAGAAGATATGGTTGCTAGGTAGAATTCCAAAAAGCAATGGGTCTTTGAGAGTTTCAGGAACTTTACCAAAATAAGAATCAAGGTTTTTTGCAATCTGACCATTGAAAATGATCGTTAAAACTGAGGTATCAAAAAAGATATGTTTGCTAGGTAAAATTCCAAAAAATAATTGGTCTTTGAGAGTTTCAGGAAATTTACCGAAATAAGAATCATATTTTTAAAATCCTAGTGTTTATACTAGCTGATGACATTAAAAAGTTGCTTAATTATAAAACTTGGAATTTCGGACGGAAGGACGGACGGACGAGGCCAACAACAATATCCCCAAACTTTCATTCGAAAGTGCGAGGATAATGAACCATTATGATAGGCAAGTCATTGAATATCTGATTCAAAAATTATAAGTCTTTGACATTTTTAGTAAATTTACCAAATTTGGCACCGGGGTCTAAATTCCAAAAGCTTAGAACGTATTCAAAGAGCAATTCCAATAATTCCTCTTGAAAATATAAACCACAAAAACGAAATTATACATAGAGTTCTAGTTGTTCTGATGATTACTAATTGTTTAACATTTTTTGGCCCCTTAAGGGCATGCCCCCAGGGGTCATACCAAAGGTCCACTATCATCAGTAAATGAGATTTATATAATTGAGCTTGCATACCAAGTTTCAGCTTCCAAACATGAATACTTCAGAAGATTTCGCTTATTACTGGATATCTCGAAATACATTTTCGCTCATTTTTCCGCCCTGAGGGCAAATTTCAAAACAGTTCTATAACAAAATTAAAATCCTAAATCCAAAATTGTAGGAGGAGTTAGCGTCACAAGTCTGTGACAGACGGACGGAAGGACGGAGGGACGAGGCCAACAACAATATCCCTAAACTTTCATTCGAAAGTGCGAGGATAATGAACCATTATGATAGGCAAGTCATTGAATATCTGATTACATGTTACTTTTGGAGAACCTTTTAGCTAAGATAAGTAGATATGAAAAGCAACGATTTGCACAGGTAAGTTACTTATAGGACATAAGAATTAAACTTTGGGATAGATAAAATATTGGATGCCATTTAAACTTTTTGCAAGTTTGTTAATGGATATCAAATATCAACCTTCAGGAAAATGTTGAACTCTGCCATTCTACATGTAAGTTTCATGACTATACCTGGTCATTTGTTTGACAACACTTACATATAGTATGTTTTTTGGAATAGGTATGTTTTACTTTTTATAGGAGCAGGCTATCAAACAATGAAATTTAAGGGTCTAAGGCAAGATAGATAAAAATATATTTATTTCAAAATATCACAAAAGTACTTTCAATTCTAAATGTGGATTAAAACTGTGTGTCAGTCATTTATGACCTACTGTATCCTGTGTTGAGGAATAGAGACTTTTACAAAGTTATTGTGAAAGTACATATTTATTGAGGATTTTCGTGGATTTTGGGGTTCGCTACATCCATGAAATTAAGTTTCTAACAAAATGCATTTTTCCATACAGTTTTAATGGGTAGAATTCAAAACCACATATTTTTGTCTCGCCCGCGACGAAAGTCGCGAAAGCGAGACATAGGCGTGCAAAGTATGACGGCGACGGCGGCGTAAACTCAAGTTTTAATACAGAAGCCATTGATGTAGGAACTTTTTATTTGGTCCATATGTAGCTTACGGCGAACCCTATCTGTCGGACCCAAAATCATGTGACCTTGACCTATATTTCGCGGTCCAGTGACCAGGTTAAGTTTTTTTGCTTAAGTCCATTTCTCAATAACTACAAGCCATAGGTCAATGATATTTGGTATATAGCTTGGTCTTGGTTAGTACATGTCCGTCTGCCATATGGCTATTGACCTTGACCTCTATTACATAGTCCAGTGACCAGGTTAAGTTTTTTCGCTTAAGTCTGTTTCTCAATAACTAGAAGCTAGAAGTCAATGATATTTGGTATATAGCTTGGTCTTGGTTAGTACATGTCCTCCTGCCATATGGCTTTTGACCTTGACCTCAATTTCACGGTCCAGTGACCAGGTTAAGTTTCTTTGCTTAAGTCTGTTTCTCAATAACTACAAGCCATAGGTCAATGATATTTGGTATATAGCTTGGTTTTGGTTAGTACATGTCAGTCTGCCATATGGCTTTTGACCTTGACCTCAATTTCATGGTCTAGTGAACAAAGTTGAGTGTTTCTGATTAGAATAGTTTCTTAATTACTGTAAGTGGAATGGTAATAATATTTGGCTTGTAGGTTGCTCTTGAGTAGTGCATGAATGTTTTAGCGACAAGCAGGGACGGGCGAGACATCTATTAGGGTCCACTCTTGTTGAACCCTGCATTTGTGTAAAATGTGGAGATTGGTAAGTTTCCAAGTTGACTGAATTTCATCGACAGTTTCCTTTTTTCCAGAATTTTTATCATTGCATTAATAGGATCAATGTAGTCGAAGTGTAAAAAGACTTTCACATGATATTTATGTTATGTTTTTATCATGATTTTGGGGTTTATTTTATAGTGCATATGTAATCATGTTTATGATGTTTATGTTTTAGTGTTATCAGAGAATTGGCAGCAAATGGACTCCATAACCTCACAAGCTGTAGCCCTGATTACATGGCAAAAGAAGGTAAGGGGATTTCTCATTGTTGCTTGTAGCTTGGTACCAGTATATAGAATAGATTCTCATGTTTGTGTGCTCCTTGAAGTTTTCACCTTGACAGATGGAGTTATGCTTAAAATGAAAAGTTATAAGTGTGCTGGGAATTTTCTTTTAATACATGGGACACTAGTTGTTATGAATTTGTTCTATACAAATAACTCCATATAAATGTACATGTACCTCTTATTTCTATATTTTGACAGGATGTGGAATATTAGAAAATACCAAGAACCATAAAATCTTAATGAAAGAATACCTCCCACATTCCTGATTTATTACTTAATGCAGAAAACTCCAATCATAATCAATTTAAACAATAATACAGTCAAACTTGCCTTAGCGGTCACCTCGAATAAGCAGCCACTTGACTTTCAAAGTTCCCTTTGTAGTGCATTTCATATTTAATGAACTTGATTTAAAAGGCCACCTTTCTTAAAAGGCCAGTTTGACTCCTTCCCAAAGGTGGCCTCTTAAATCAAGTTTCATTTTACAACATTATTTGAATACCCGGCTTGGTCAGTCTTAGATTTCACTGTCAGATGTGCAATTTACAGGCAACATGTAACAAAGTGACATCAGCCCTTTGCTCTAGGTGTATTTTCACTAACGTTTAGAATAATTTTGTTTGCTTCAAATAGTAAATGCAAATATAAAGATGTTTGAACATTTATACCATGTTTTTATTTTATTTTACTGACAAGTACAAGGCAGGTAGAAAGCTTATTTGACAGTCAGTTTTGACAAACCAAATCATCTGTTATACTATAAACTGGGAAATTTTCCCTGCAGTTTTATTTTCGCGTTTGGAATGGAAGCGCGAAAATAAAATGGCACGTATATACTTGTCTATTATTGAAGTCAATGGTCAACAATTTGTCAGCGCAAATTCAAAACTGCGGGAACTAAAATCCTGTCAATTTACCGCGAAATAAAGATGGCGCGAAAATTTCCCGGTTTGCTGTATAATGGTTGCTTTAGAATTGAACATACACTCTTGGCAATATTATATTTTCATATGTTGTTCTCATAGCCATTTATTATTTGCAATAAAACAGAAAAAAGTAAGATTACAATTCTTATAAAAGGATTTTACAAAGATCTATTAAGCAAAAACTCTTTGTTTTACTGTAGTGATACCAAAACTGTTACCTATGACAACCAGTATCGATCTCTACCTAAGACATGGTGCTATATTAGCTGTAGCTGAGATTACACATGCCCTGTTTAAAGTTTGTACTGGAAATGGGAAGTAAGTTTTCACAAATATCATGTTTGATTTGGAGAATTTTGCACATACATGTATCTTGTGATTTTATTACTATACTTTATAACAGTTGTTTTGCATTATGAATAATAAGAAATGTACTGTGAACATTTTGTAAGGAAATCTACTCTTGGAGGATATCAGAATCAACTAAGTTAAAGATTGACAAAAACTTTAACATTGCCTATATCGTTTGAACCAGATGTGATAGGACCTTCATATTTGGCCTGTATATTGATCATGTTAAGCTGAACACCATTATGCAAATTTCATTAATGTTAGGTCAAAGGTCAGGGTTGCAGAGGTCAAAAGGTCAAAAGGTCAAAATCTAGATTTTGCTTTTAGCAGGTTAATTACAATTTCAAGATGCTTGACATTCTCTATGTGAATAGATCTAATGGAGCGAAGTACAAATGTCTGTTTAACCTTAATTTCTAGTGTATATTTCAATTTTTAGCATTTAATTTTTGTATTGTAGACATTGTTGCTACCGGAGGCATAGTGTTTCACAAACACATCTTGTTGCAGTAATTTTTTAGGTTTGACTGTTCACAATTATCCTTCACTTGAAATGAAAATTGAAATTTAAATTTCCAGGAATCATCAAACTTAAGATAGTTGATATAACTGTACTTCACAATAAAAATAGCAATCTTTGTTGTAAAGAATAGTCAACTTTCAAGAAATATCTAAATTTTGCATATTGAGTTGAATGTTCAGTAAATTTCAACAAATAAAAATGAAAACAATCATAAGTGCTGTCTGTTTTTGTATTATTTATAACGTCATTTTCATTTCCACAGCACCTTTTATACAGATTTAACTATTTATGTAGTGTGGTATTTATTAAAAAAAATAATTTCTTTTCACAGAAAATTAACAGAAATATTAAGTAGTGACGTCATTGAAGGCTTGAAAAATATAACAGTAAAGGTATGGTGTCACACAACAATAGTCATACAGTATTTAAGTAAAGTTATAGGTTTTTGTATGCTCACACAAAAAATTTGGGATGTCTTTTATGAGTGTAAGAAATCTAATCTTTAACTCGACTTGAGCCTAGCGAAACAAGAGGAAAAGACACAATGTGAAAGATATCCTCATTCTAATTTTTGATCGTATGAAAGGATCTATTTCTTCATAAAATATAAATATAAACTTATACATGTATTGTTAGAGCAGCATTACTGCCATTTAAGTTTACACTATCAAAGGTGTCACAAAAATCAGCAATTCTGGATGGTCATTAACTAGTGGGAGATGAGGTCATGTGCATTGACCTACTTGTGTTATCTCATACTGTGAACTACCATTTACATAAAAAAACAGTACTTTCTTCACTCTTTATTGATTGATAGGCTTCAGTTTACTCTGTGTTGTTTTGACAGATGCCACTTGTTAAAACAGCAGAAATTATCAATGTTATTGCATTAAATGCCACATTTACAAATTGATGGCATTATACCAATCTCAAAACTAATTTGAATTTGAGATTAAACAATAGAAAGTAAACACCATGCACTCCAAAAATAATTTATATACAAAATGCACATGTATTTTTATCCTCCTCTTTTTCTCTTTCAGCTAACTGAAGCTAAACTTTTCAAAGGATTGGGAGGGGATTTTATGAGAAAAGCAGGTAGTTAATATAAAACTGGTAAAATTATCACTCATTTTGTTACTTAATAGATAATTTGGGATATAATGTGAATTCAAAATTGTCTGGAAGTACAAATATGAAAAAGAAAGGAAAGGGGTAAATGTCAATGAGACAACATCTCATATCCAGGTTAAAACGACCCAAAACAAAGCATCTAGGGATCACCTTACGGTCTTCAACACAGTGAGGAACCTCACACCATATTGCAAGCCCTAAATGCCCCCAAAAAGGTAAAAAAGTGAATAAATCAATCGAAACAAATGTATATGTATTAAGATCAGGTTGTGCTCATCTACATGTATGATTGATACATTCAAACATTGGTTATCGGTCAGATGAATTTCAAATGCAAGACAGATTTTCTATGGTATGAAGTATCCTCTATGTATTTAATATGCCTATTATTGAATTGCCATGAAAGTTAAGAGACTTTTGATATACTGCTATTAAATGAACAGAAGTATTTTATTCAGAAATTTCCTTGTTACATGTATTTACAAATCAAATCAGCAGATAGATCATTTTATTTGCAATATGTAAAATATACAGCCATTTACATGTATACAGTTTATCATTAATTTACAATAAGGGACAATTAAAATATTCCAATTCAATAAAAAAAAAAATTAGTAATTAACATGCTTCACTGAAAAAAAAAAATTTAAGATAACAGTTTTTAAGAATTAATTGGAGGTGGAATGACATACATTACATTTTGTATTTTTCAGTTACTTGTCTCATAGATAAAGTGTCATTATCTCAATTACCTTATCATGGTGATCCTGTGATTGGTAAGTTTATTTATCCTGTGATTGGTAAGTTTATTTATCCTGTGATTGGTAAGTTTATTTATCCTGTGATTGGTAAGTTTAATTTTCCTGTGATTGGTAAGTTTATTTATCCTGTGATTGGCAAGTTTATTTATCCTGTGATTGGTAAGTTTAATTATCCTGTGATTGGTAAGTTTAATTATCCTGTGATTGGTAAGTTTATTTATCCTGTGATTGGTAAGTTTAATTATCCTATGATTGGTAAGTTTAATTATCCTGTGATTGGTAAGTTTATTTATCCTGTGATTGGTTAGTTTATATATCCTGTGATTGGTAAGTTTATTTATCCTGTGATTGGCAAGTTTATATATCCTGTAATTGGTAAGTTTATTTATCCTGTGATTTGTAAGTTTATTTATCCTGTGATTGGTAAGTTTATTTATCCTGTGATTGGTAAGTTTATTTATCCTGTGATTGGTAAGTTTATTTATCCTGTGATTGGTAAGTTTAATTCCTGTGATTGGTAAGTTTAATTATCCTGTGATTGGTAAGTTTTTTATCCTGTGATTGGTAAGTTTAATTATCCTGTGATTGGTAAGTTTATTTATCCTGTGATTGGTAAGTTTATTTAGAAATGTGAGTGTGAATTACTTGTAAATAAGTTACTGTAAACAAATTAATTTTCACAATCTTCACGACCGTGAAAATATTTCTAACCCTTGTGTAAAAGAGAAATAGAAATTGCGAAAATTAATCACCTGGAAATTCACACTAGGAACGAAACAAGAAATAAAGTATCCGTGAAAAAAAGTTGGTTACAGTAAACCAGAAATCTAGATGAAATTACCCTGTATATCAGGTAATTAGTAAGATGAAGGTTTTTGGGTTATTACCACTGTGATACAGGTATTGATAAGATTATTTGGAAATGTTTTACTTATTTCCAGGAATATTAGGTAATCTGTAAGGAAATTGACATGCTGTACTATTTATTCTTTAATTTTTTTTTGTCCTCCCTCCGCAACGCCAGAAATGCCAGACGTCCATGTGTCCATGCATCCGTCCGTCACACTATTTTTGTAATCGCCTTCATGTCTACAAATTTTGACGAATTTTCATGAAATTTATACCAAATGATTATAACACTAATACTTTGGTCAAGTTTGAAAATCAGCATTGATCGATACTTTTTGTTGGAGTTATTGGACTTGGACCACAATAATGACTCCTTTATATTCAAAAATGGACCCTGTAATGCGCTCTCATTGCTACAAATTTTGATCGATTCTCATGAAATTTATATCAAATGCATAAACCACTAATACCAAGTTTGAAAATCAGCCTTGGTCGATACTTTTTGTATGAGTAAGTAATGGGACTTTGCCCACAATAATGACTCTGTTATATAAAAAAAATGGACCTTGTAAGCGCTCTCATTGCTATGCGAGCTTCAGCGAGCATTGCCGCCTGTTTTGTGTCGAATACAAATAAATCTCATATTTGAAGACACCTGCTATACGTATATTGTTTTTATATTGCAATCTTAAAATGTGAGTAACTTTATTCTAAATGAATTAAAAAATATTTAGATATAAAATGTAACCACAATTCCCCAAATGGTACCTCATTGTTTCTGCCAGTAGGATATTAGTTACCTGTAAACTGCTGTGAAAGTGAAATTAACACCAAAGAAATAGTACCACAATGAAATGTGAAATGCTTTTTCATACTTATTCAATTATATTTTTAAATGATTGAATGAATTTCAGTATTTATTTTTCAACAAAATTATTTACATAAACTGAGGGAAATGGGAATATGGAGTGAGTGTTGATGTCATGCAGTCAAAATATTAATAGACAGAAGGGTGTCATCTTGGCCTTAAAGGCATGGCTTAAAAGCTTTACTGTTAGTAGACGTATAAACTTCATTATACCCCCCGCAAACAAAGTTTGGGGGTATATAGGAATCACCCTGTCTGTCTGTCCGTCTGTCCGTCTGTCCACACTTCTCGTAAGCGCAACTCCTCTTAAACCACTTGAAGGATTTTGATGAAACTTTACACAAAGGAAGGACACTATATGGAGATGTGCATGAAG
>MJUU01040539.1:1118-13935 GCA_002080025.1 Modiolus philippinarum
TATAAAGGAGAGAAGAGAAGAGAATGGTTTCATTAATATGTTTGCAATCTTTAATTTTCCCCAAAATAGTCAACTGTAAATTAAAATAACATGTACAGCAACATAGTGATTAACAGCAAGCACTGCTTTTGTTTCCCTTAAACAGTTAAAACTAAGTTAGAATTTAACAGAACAAACACCAAATGGTCCAAAAACAGTTCAAAACTGATTTATTTGACCCAAAATATTTAGGAACCAGCAGAAATACCCAAATCAAAATAAAAGAGGAATGTCTTGCCTCCCTCAATAAAAGGTAAAGTCTTCTATAACACCTAGGTGTTTGTATTTGATAAAAATAGCATCAAGTATTAGACAAAAAAAAAACTTCGCGCAAAACACTGCGAAATCTCACACGACTGAAAAGGAAGGTCGCGCATAAAAACCCCCATGGAGATTTTCAAAAGTTGGCAGGTATGCGTAGGTTGGATCCGCCTGTGTATTTCACTGTCTTTTGACATATTTTTGTTCAGATTTATAAAGTATTGGTGATACTGACAAATGATCATGTAGGGACGTATATTGATATACGGCCTTTAACATGTTTAAGGGATCAATGCAAATGCAAAAAAATGTCAGCTCGAATTGAGTATAGCTGTAGAATTTAAACATATCAATTAGTAATACGCAGAATTCAAATTCACAGCAACTTCGGTATTTAGTCATTAGTAAACGCTGAATTTTTTCTCTCTTTTCGCAAAAAATACGATACGCATAAATTTGAAGTCTTATTAATGCAAACAAGAGGCGATGTGAAAATTATGGAGTTTTTGCCAAATTTCGACAGTTATGTTAGATGTTCCCTTATTACTTCGGAATCATAATATGGTCAAGATACGACATTTACATGTGACTTTCTTCTTTTATCTATTTTCAATAACATACCAAACACATTTTTATTGAAGCACTAGATAAAAATTATATTCCCCGTTTTATCATCTATTTCTGTTCATGCTCACTTATATTAGCTAAAACAGAACATACATCATTTCTTTAGCACACTGATTATTCCAGTATCACCGAACTGGACATTATCACGAAATTATTAGGTCACTGTGAAGGCATCACGTGCGGGTTGCTAAGCTGACGTCACGTTTTGTACTATATGTCTTGTTCATACGCATAAGACGTTGAATGAAAAATGCGTTTAAATTATTGCAATAAACAATAGATTAACTTTGCTTGAATAGAAATTTCAGTTTAAATTCAATTTATTTTAGAGGTCTGTTTATCATTTTGTGAATTACCGATAAAAGAAATATAAGAAATTTTGTTTTTGATAAGGACTTTATCACGGCGTAACGCATCAAGCTCGCCCTAACAGGCTCACTTGATACTGGCCGTGATAAAGTCCGTATCAAAAACAAAATGTCCTATATTTCATATATATTCCCTGTATTATCAATGATATTTGTCGATGTGTACTATAATCAACCAGTTTGACCGATACTAGACACTGGGCAGCTTTCAACGGTAAAGAATATAGCCTTGCAATAAACTAGAGTACTAACTAAACCACTACCAAGAGATGTGCGTTTGTCATACCCATTTGCTAGACGCAAAAATATATGAGGCTTTCAACAATGAGAAAACACTAATATCTAATAGTACATTGGAGACGGACCCTAGCACTAGTTGCATTGGCTTGGGCAGAATTCACTTGATGGACGTCGAACAACGCTACGTCCAAGTTTGTCAACATCAATGGATGCGGGATCAGACATAAGATATCAGGCAAAGTACTCTAAAAACACTGTTATCCATTGCCGGAAAGAGGGGCCAAAAGACAATTCGAAATACACACGACCGCGACCACAGGATAGTCATGGGTTGGTTGTAAGATGACTTGTCAAATAAAATGGGGAGATGAGTGCATTATAACTACGGATGGCGAAAAAAGTTTGATCTTTTAAAGAAAATATGAAAGTCAAAATGAAAAATTTTGAAAATTTTAACTAAAGAAAACAAGAGAGCATACAACTCAATCAATGGAGATCTTTATAAGAACTCCACACTTCAAGAAAAAATAATGGATATTGTCAACGACTGAATGTACAGGAGACAAAATTCCTACAGATACATGGTAAAATTAACCAAATGCAACAATGCTTTTACTTTTCTTCATCTTCTATACCTTCAATGTTTCCTATTTAGTCTTTTTTGCCCGTAAATAAATTTAAGATTATCTTTTTTCGAAATTAAAGCATAAATCCGACTAAACAGTACTTCAGTACTTTGATTTGCAATGGTATCGGTAAACATATATTTTTTCTTTATTTATAAAATCTTTTGTTTTTCGTTGCATAATTACAGTTACAATTAAAAATCTTGTTTTTGACGGGGTAAAATGTGTAACCCGAACTTGCTAAAATAGGTACACAAGTCCTATAGAATTCATTCATTGAAGAATACGGTGGCTTTGAGTTGTTATTACTCCCCTCTGGGTCATTGTCTCCTTGACACATTCCCCGTTTCCCTTCTTTTTTCTAGTTTAGAATAGGAGTTGAAACACTTATTTCAGTTGTTTATTTATTTATTTTTTTACCTGTAAACCAGAATCTGACTTCACTTATATGTGAAGTCATGAGCCAGACTGAACTTGGGCCTGTCAATGTTTATTTATTCCACCTAACAGAAGTTCCTTTGGAAGAAATATTACAAACATTGATAATATAGAACCGATTCAATAAATCTGTCCCCACCGTCAGTTTGTGACGTGTATATCTTTTGTCAGCTTCTGTGTTGAATAAAACACAATGTCATCAAATGTGGATGGTTACAGACAAAACATTGCATACATTCATACACAATGTAGCATTGTGTCATCTTTTTACAAGGAACTGTCAAATATTGATGTAAAAGCAAAATACGAATCGGTCACAACATCATTGCATTTGATTGGTCAGGAAGTTCAGGTAGGGACAGATTTATTGAATCGACCCTAGATCTATTTCTTCTTTTGGGAACATGATCATGTTGATCTGTTATATAGAATTTATTGCATTAGCACAAGTAATTGTAATATTTGTTCCTTTGGAAAAGATATTCCATAATATTTTATCCTTTTGGAACAAATGTGACAAACCAACATAATTTTGTTTTACCCTTTAATAAAATAACATTGATCTGCATTTCAACGTTGCTGAGGTAAGACCAGTTCACAGTTGTTAAAATGCTTAGAACAGAATAAACATCACTGAATTTATTTCAAAACAAAAATGTAAGACTACATGTACATTCTTTAAATCAAGGACTCGTTATACACCCTTGTATAAATACAGCTAAACGTCGAATTATCAGAATGTGGATGAAGAACGTGTATAAAAAAAATATACTGATATAAATAACACAATAATGATAAAAAACATAAAGAATGAATCAATTCACAGAATTTCTTTATGCGTACTTGATTTTATTTATTCTTTTTTAACTGCTAAAAGGGGCTTCACAAACAATTTCCCATCATGTTTAAATAAAAAAAAAAAACTTTTAATTTTTATACGATTTTTATCTAGACATGAAAGTTCCGGCGTAAATGACAAATACTTTGTAAACAAGTTCACTCATTTAAGAGCATTAAACATTCAAAATGTTTGAATTGCTGTGAAAACAGCAAGGAGATAAATTTATGCTCACACGTAAGACCTAAAGGATCTTTTAAATTCTCCTTTCCTTGTGAATTTCAAAAGCTCATTTTTATATAAGCTTAATAAAAATCGTATCGGAACCACAGCATCTTGACTTCAATGCAACATTCCTTGTAGAAATTACAAACAAAAGATTATAGCAAACACCTACATTGACCGAAAACTACAATTACATGCCACAATTCACAAGCGAACTGCACTAGAAAAATACAAATGAAAACAAGGGACAACCTTAAACAACGATAGGAACTCAGGACAGTCGGACTAGGTACCGACACTTGCAAAAACCAGTTCCGGTAGGGTGCTTTGATTTATGGATATTCAAACCTCCCCTTTCACTATCCCGTTTCTCTACAGAATAATTGAAACAAACAGGAACAGGTAGACTACAAACTTTAGTACCACTATCTTGTAAAAGTAAAGAATTTGGCAAAATGTAATTTAGAATTAAAGGTGGGTCAAAGATGAAATCCTGATTCCAGGTGAATTAATTTCCAGAAATCGCAGGCTTAAATCATAATCAAAGCTCCGATGGAGCTGAATCTCGAAGCCCTGAAATTCTACATGTGGCAAAACTTTGTAGTCATCCAAAGAACTACTGCATACGTCTGCATGTATTAAGTTATAGTCCATAATACGTGAAAATAATCGGATTGTGTGATTTCGCATGTTGATTTCATTGCTATTACAAATGTATATGTTATCAAGCGCATTTGTCCACTTATTGCGATTTTAAAGGCGTAAAACTTCTTAAAAGGCGACAGCAAAGCGAGAGCCTTTTAAGAAGTTTTCAGTCTTTAAAATCGCTGTAACTGGCCAAGTTGCGCTTGATAATTAATTTGTGCGAAAATTCGAACGAACAAATAGCGATGTTTGTATTTTGAATGCTACGAAACATTTACTACACTATTTTAAGAATACACACTACAACGACTCGTTATTGATTTTTTGTAACTATGAATGGGGACATGTTTGACCTAAATAAATAATTTAAATCATAATTATAGAACACCAATCCCTGAATCTAATAAGCACTAATTGATACTCAAAACAATAAATACGTTACTGACTTTGAAAATTTATAAACGTAATGTAATAAACTCAATGCTAAATTAATCGCGCTTCTTATGTAAACTTTAAATATAGATCGCTTCAGCTGTGTGAATACACATCTGACGTGTTTATGGTATGTTTCATTTTAAACCAATAAAAACATCTTATAAAGGTCAATGGGCGTGTTTTCCCATCAGATATAAAGACAGCCACGAGTAAAAAAACGAGTAATTTGATCAGAGACATATAAAACACAGAGATTAGAAACTACGCGAAATCTCATATCATATCGCGGCCACTAACGGGAATTAAAAAGATTACAAAAAGTGGCGCGATAGCCAAAGTGAACATTAAAAATTACAAAAATATGTAAAAATGAAGATAGAATAGCGAAATGACAACATCTTTTGTACATTTTACACGCATCTATACAAAAAAAATCAATTCCAGCAAAGTTTTATGCTGCAGCCTTTAGATACGAATTGAATTTCAAAGACCATCTTCGACTCACGACTCCGAGGTTAACTGACAAAAAATCCCGAAAATATGTAAAAACGGAGGGTGATTACCGATATGAAAATATCTTTACTACATTTTACAAGTATCAACACATTAAAAATCACTTCCAGCAAAAAGTTTTTTGAAGCAACTTTGACACATCATTTGGGACTTTATATTGGACACGAAAATGAATATTTCAAAGACCATCTTTGAGTCGAGGTTAACTGACAAAAAAATCACAAAAATATGAAAAATCGAAGGGTGATTATCGAAATGACAATACCTATACTACATTTTTCAAGTATCAATACATAAAAAATCATTTCCAGCAAAAGTTTTTTGATGCAACTTTGACATACCATTTGGGACTGGACACGAAAATGAATATTTCAAGTCCATCTTTGAATCGAGGTTAACTGACAAAAGTCACAAAAATATGTAAAAACGAAGGGTGATTATTGAAATGATAATAACTTTACTACATTTTACAAGTATCAATACATAAAAAATCATTTCCAGCAAAAAGTTTTTTGAGGCAAGTCTGACATACCACGAAAAATGAATTTCAAAGACCATCTTCGAGTAGAGGTTTACCAACAAAAAAATAACAAAAATGTGTAAAAACGAAGGATGATTACTGAAATGACAATACCTTTACTAAATTTTACAAGTATCAACACACAAAAAACCATGTCCAGCGAAAAGTTTTATGATGCAAAAAGTCAGAAAATAATCTCCATTTGTCGTCAATGTTTGAACAAGCTATTCGCGCGATCTACGACGCTATTTCAACATAGTTATACTTTTTCGAATACTAACTAACTACGAATATGATTTTAAAACTCGCCGGAATAAAACAATATAAAATTTATCTGTATAATTCTCAAATTTGTAACGAAACACTTCTTTCCTGCTTCGATATTGTTAAGAAAAACAATAAGGCAGATGACGCTTCTCATTGTATCTCGTAGGATCTCGTTGCCGTTTGCTAAAAAATTCATTTACATGGGTTTAACGATAACCTTCCAATCTCCGTATTTAAATGTCTCTGATTTGATTAACATGCATATTGTTTTTAGTTTAATAAAACAACACTGTATTCAACTCAAGAAAATGAAGAAATATAACTTAAATACTAAATGTATCCGATTTTGAAAGGAACTTGCGCACTATATTTTATTGGAAGCACGAAGACCATCTTTTAGAGCTGTTAATAGGCTTGAAGCCTCATGCGGGGCATGTGATTTTTTCTTGCCATATCAATATCTCTCCAGCCATTTCATGGCTTCGAGATAAAAATTCCAAAATTCTGATCTTAAAAACATCTAATCCCGACATCCCGAAAAAGGCCCCCTACACTAGTGGTTAGTCGAGGTGTGGAAAGGTGAGTGGTGCAAATTTCAAGTAAAATGCTTGATCTCACAAAAAATAATTATTGAAAAATAGTTTAAACTAAAACCAAATTGAAAATCACTTTTTTCGCAAAATGAATAGCAAATATTAAACAAAAAACATTTGAATTTACGGGATTGTTGTACCTAATTAAGCAAGATCGGGTTACACATTTTACCCCGTCAAAAACAAAATTTTTAGTTGTAATTAAAATTATACAGCAAATAATGAATAAATGTTTTCATAACTAGAAAGATAACATAAAAAACTATATTCGTTCAAAAAAGTGTATTATTCTGTTGGATATTTGTGCTTTTATTCACTAAAATGTATTTTGGGTACGGCAATTCTTGGTATGGGTACGGGTACGGGTTACACTAATTACCCCGTACCCTAACAAGAGCAGACATCAGTTCAACACCTGCTCGCTTCAATCCTGGTTTTATTTTGTTACATCCTCATAAATTATTTAAAACTTTGTCTAGTTCACTTCGAACGATGTTTATCTTTTCAAAAAATATCATAAGCCCCATCTGATTACCTTCCGTTTAATTGGGAGCAATCCTTTTTGTTGAGAAATGCACTGAATTTTCAACTCCATTGACCAGAAAACGAAAGTAAACTTCGGAATTCTCTGGACTTTCTTTAGGTTACAAGGAATATATCTCATAGTTTTTTTATTACATCACTCAAGGAGGTATATTTAGAAGGATAAGCATCTCATGATATTTTGGAAATATATCTAGAGGCGTGAGATTTTGTCACTTTGGGACCCTTTCTTTAAGGCCTTAAAACAACGGAAATACAATAATGATTACCACAAAAATTGTTCTGCGAGTACAGTAGATGTTAAACTATAGGAAAATATTAAATTTGTGAAATTCTGTGCATTACTTTAAAAGCCTTTAGTTCCAAATCGTGGTGCATTTTAAACGATGAAAACCAGAAGTGGATAAAAAATCAACTAAAATGTTTTGATTACAAATATCAATCATGTGTATTGAAGAAACTACTTGCTGTAATGTAACGAAATTCACTCTACGGATGTAAAAATCATTCAGCTTTCAGGAAAGTTTAATTTTATAAAAATCCATAAACAACTTTTGAAGTAGAAAGCTCAAAAATGAATGCATACCAAACACCTCGCTATAAATTCTTAATTGCAACATGGTTTGTGTACGAGTTTCCTATCCTTCTAAATATACGTCCTTGCGTCACTGGACGGGAAATTTGAACTCGGTGTTGCTGTATGGTAAACCCTCGAAAGTTCTGAATTTTGTTTATTTCCAAATATAGAAGTTTGTGGTAAATGGAAATGACAATTCAGTGCATTTCTCAACAAAAAGGATTGCTCCCAATTAAACAGAAGGTAATCAGATGGGGCTCATGATATTTTTTGAAAAGATAAACATCTTTTGAACAGGTCTGGGCGACCCTGGTTTTCCGAGGAAGGGTCGTCCATCTTTGTTTACTCGATTTTCCGAGTATGACGTCACAAGTTTCCTCGCAAAATCAAGGAAATTTACCTATCGCCGATTTTTTACACCTGTAACTTAATTGGTTCGACGGTCACACCTGAAATTTTATAATTAAACTTTTAAAACATTAATACAAATATTTACCGAGCAAAATGAAATTCTACCGTGCAACTTCGGAGATATTGAATCTGAAAGTTGACACATCTGAAAACCCTTTAAAATGACCGGAAGTTAGAGAAAATAGTATTTTATTACGTTTTTAAACTCATTTTATTCACTTTATCAGTTTTGTTTTGATAATAAAATAATTACAAACTAAATCAAAGAGATTTGTTCTACCAAATTCGTCTCTTGTTCTACAAATTTGGCAACTGACTTTAATGATAATTGAAGAAAAAATAATCATAAAATAACGCTAAAGCAGAAGCTCTGTATTGTATACAAAACTCCTTTTGCTTTAAATGAAGGAAAATTTGTAATTCAAAATTACACAAGAATGTTATCAGTCACTCCTAACAAATTTCTTTATCCTACATGTATTTAACAACAAAATTCTTTTAAGACTGACATAAGAAAATCGAAGTGTTCCAAGGTGCAGCTTTACTTGTGATCTGAATTGGCTTGTCAATACTTTTTTTTAAAATTTAATTATCAATTTTCAAACAAGAAAATTATTGTAGAGACATTAATGAAATCAGGTTAAATATTGATTAGATGATAATTAATTAAATAAGATCAAATAAGTAAAACGAATTTGAAATATACAAGTTTCAGGTAATTTACTTCTGTAACAATATCTCGTTAGTCTTTTAAGTATTTTCCACATAATTAAACTTGATTACAATTTTGATAAGGAAAAAATGAAAAAAAATAATTCAACAAACAAAATAAATTCAAAATAATATGAAAAATCGAATCAAAGATAAAAAAAATCAAGTGACAATTATTCAGAAAACCAAACAGACAAATAAAACATAATCAAACTTATATTTCATATATAATATTATTTATAAAGGTAAATAAACGCTGTAAAATCGAATTTCAGTAGTTTTTAAAGAATGTACTTTTTTGAAAAAGCCCGCCAAAAATACTTTAAAGGATAAGATTTGACCCTTTAGACAGGAGAGTTCCACTGAGGTATTGCATGATGGGATTGTTTCCTTGGGTTTTCGAGTATACTCGGAAAACCAGGGTCGACCAGACCTGTTGAAGTGAACGTTGACTATAATAATAATAATAAATATCGGTCCCATTATCAGTGATAAAAAAGTGTTTATTTTCCCAATTTCAGTGTAAATTTTCCCATTCAGAGGCCAGTTTTGTAAATCGTTATTCTGGTACAAAATGTACAGTTCAAGGTGTTTTGAGACTCTATATGACATTGATTTTATGCCCTCTGTCTGGTCCTTTTCATCAAGCGTTTCTCTGAGTCAGACCAATAAGATACAGTATGTAAGACAGAGCACTCCCGGTTCTGGAATGTTATTTCATTGTCCTTTCAGCAATATCTCGGTTGAAATCGACTTTGAATCAGTGGTTTATCATAGAAATCCGAGAAAACTTATACAAATATCGACATAGAATTCAGTTCGTACATCCATAAAAGTGAAACTGAGGTTGTCTTGCATGTTTCCATTTCCGGATTGAGGTGCTCCCGAATCAGGTTTTGCAGGTAGAAAGTAAACAGGAAGTGAAAAAGTATGTCAAAGAATATTGATAGCAGATGCAAACGGGTGCAGAAAACTTTATATTTTTGATTAAACAAATCGATGATACCATCCGGTGGTACTAATAATAAAGTTATTGGAAGTAAGTCTGAACCCTATAGCACTGAACAAACAGAGTCTTAGATACGATAACGTAATCCTCAGAGAACGTAGACTCGTAGTGGACTGAAGGTTACATTATCGTATCTAACAGAGTCTGAAAGGGAAAAGGCAATTGAAGTTGAGTTTCTACGGAGCTACAAGATGTATAACAAATAGTACCAGTATCAACTTCTACCATGGAAAGGGGGTTTTCAGTTATGAATTTGATATGTACATCCCTCAGGAGTTATCTTCACAGGCATTTGTTTCATGAAAATCCATACCCCCTCTCTACATAATCCACTTAAAGAAACAAGTGCCTATGATCATCTGCTTCAAGTCTCCTTTGCCAATGTTAAGAGGATGTGCACTGAAGGAAACCATGATCTAACCAATGAAGGAAATGAAACTGGAACAATTTTAGATACAACAAAGAATGGAAAAAATAGTATCATGCAAAAATGTAGCAGTTTTTTTCTTTTCATTGCCAGAAACATATAAATTTACTGAAACCATATTATTTTCCCAAAATGCGAAAAAATGTCGATAAATCTTCCCAATTTCAGAAAAGGTGGCTTTTCCCAAATTAGGCAGAAAAAGCCCTGCAGGGGCAATGACATTAAAACACATATTTTATTATTGAGTTTCACACAGACCAATGAAGGAGTTGATATTTCTCATATTTTCTAGTTCCAAACTTCTTGAAAGTAATCTTTATGAAAGGGAAATCAGTTATGGTTTGTTCTGGGCAGTATTTCTATCACGTCTGCATTAATTGTTTGGGAGGGGAGATAACTTTTGCTGTTCTAGGGTGAAATACCCTCTCCCCCACAATTTTTGAGTTTTATTCTATCATTATTTCCTCATTTCCTATTCCTTTGTGTGCATTATTTACCTTCTCAACTATCTCTCTATTTTATTTTATTTTTACAGGTATTCCCCTTTTTTAATTATAATTTCCCCTTTTCTCACCTTATTTCAATATTATATTCTTTTTTCATCCCAATCGGGGCAATTTGAATTTTTCCCGCCATTTTTTGGATTAGTGTCTATCCAAAGGATAGATCTATCCTATGTTAAGACCCAGTTGACCAACCTCACGCAATCAAACATTAGTGATCATACCCATGCTAAAAGAATCCTTTGCAGGAAACCTCTTGCACATCTTTCTGATCTCATAAAAACTCTGACAATCAATAGTCTATTTTCATTGAACAGGTGCACCCATTGAACATTAATTTGATTGCCCGAACTTTTCAAAACTTAAATGGTGCCCGAATTTGTTAATTAATCACAGAATGAATTTCCCATTCATAAAATTTTGTATGTATATGTACATGATGTATGAATATGGAAGACCGATGCCTTTATTTACATTTGTATGAATGGCGTAAACGTACTTCCCTGAACCGTCAGTGAAACGATGTGGCTGTTTTGAAATAAATCATAAAGAACAACAGTCAATTATTTACAATCTACGGAAGACGTAATGTTTGTTTACATTTCTAGTTATCAATGAATGGAAAAGTACGGCTGTTCCACGTTGGCTGTTCCATTATACTTGTTGCGATTGTCATTTTGCAGTGTCTTCTCTGAGGTCCGTGTTCGGTATACATGCAATGGCCGACTCAAAATAAATACACATAATTACCTGGAAACAGTTGTCAAGGTGCGTATTCCAAAACAGACGACATTTTGCAACGATCGGGGTTGGAATTGACTAAATTTGAAATAGGATCAGGCAAGGGTGTTGATCTGTTGATTGCTGTTGATCAGAGTTTGGTCAAACAAAACTTGAGATAATGTCATTTGAGAATTTACAATGCATAACAGTCATTTTTCAGTTGCATAAGAATGTATATCATAGCTCGAATTAAGATGCATTGTTTCACAAAAAACTTGGCACAAATCATCGTTTTCACGCCTTCGTGTGTTTCTTGGATGAATTATTATCTCCATAAAGAGCAGGGTATTGCTGCTCAGGTCTTGTCAGCTTTTGCGTCTTGTCAGCATTCACAAACCTTCCATTCAGGTCTCTTCTTTAGAATTAAATTTCAAACTGTATGCTGTCATTGATTAGTCTATGTTGAGTGTACAGCAGGGAAACCATAATATGTCATAGGTTTCTGGTATAAAATCTAAATTCTTTGAATATTTGTCTCTATTGGTTTGATTGCCATTGATTGGCTGGTGTGATCAAATGAAGATGGCCACCAGTAAATACTTGCTGACTGTCAGAAAGGCATGTTTTCTTGATGAGCTAAACATGGTTTTTGTACCTTTCTTGGTTTTCAACATCATTATAATTATAATTATGCACGACACAGACAGGCAATTATTCTTATCATACATGGACAGTGTACATAAAATATCAATCATGTCAATAGATTAGATACTGATCATTGCCATCATAGACACTAATCCACCAGTCCCTTTGGGACTTTGATTTGTTTCCATGGCAACGGTCGCCATCTTGATATTTTTAAGGACCAAAACTCGTTTCTACACATGCTGAGTAACCTTCCTATCAAATTTCATTCAATTTGGAGCAATTTGAAATTTTCACGCCATTTTCAGTTCCCATAGCAACGGTCGCCATTTTGATGTTTTAAACACCAAAACTCCTTTCTACACACGCAAAGTAACCCGACACGCAAAGTAACCATTTTGTCAAATTTCATTCAATTCTGAGCATTTTCACTTTTTTCCCGCCATCTTTCTTGTTTGATCTGGTGACATCTGTCCTCTTTAACCTTAAAGAGCTCTACTGAGCTCATGTTACCTTGTTATTATGTGAATATTTATGCTGACTTAAAATAAAGCTTACTTACTTATTAACTGACTTACTGATTGTCAGTGTTCAAATCAATGTAAACAAACATTTACATTATGTAAAACGGTT
>MJUU01040539.1:27731-41968 GCA_002080025.1 Modiolus philippinarum
GCATAGCCATCCACGGAACTGTCAAGTGTGGTGCTTGCAGCTCGTTGTATCAGGGATTGTGAACCTTGATTCATAATTCAAGAACTGATCACTATGATTGCCGGTGGTCCATCCATTTATATAACTTTATTTATGTCGCCGAAGCCTTAAAGTCAACAAAAATCAACCAAACTCGTCATATTTACGATTGTTTACATGCCGGCTCCAATCAGCTGTTTTTCGCTCAAAAACCGTGTGATCGATGTAAAACCGATTCTGATTGGCTAATATCGAGAATCTGGTTAACTCCCTTTCGAGAATTTGGATTATCTCCCTTTCAACAGCCAAAATCGTGTAAACAAACATTTTTTCGTGTGAATTTCTTCAAAATCGTGTTTTATGCCAAATTTTTGTTTCACGATCGTGACATCGTGACAGAAGGTAAAAATCGTGTAGATCACGCCAAAATCGTGAAAGTTGGCAGGTATGGGTTTAACATAGGACCTTATGGGAAAATCACATTTTCATCTTCTTCTCTGAAACAATTGAAGTAAATTCAACCAAACTTTACAGGAATGATGTATGGAAGGTCCTTTACAACGATTGCTCATTTCATTACAATCCATTAGAAAACATGGCTGCCAGCATGGAACATAGTCTATCATCTGACCCTATGGGAAAATCACATTTTCATCTACTCTTCTGAAACCACTGAAGCAAATTCAACCTACTTTTACAGGAATGATGACTGAAGGTACTTTACAAAAAATGCACATTTCGTTTCAATCCGACAAAAAACATTGCCTCAAGTGCAGAACATAGTTTAATATTGGAGCCCAGTATGAGAAAACCATCCTTTTCATCATCTTCTCTCAAAACAATTAAAGCAAATTATACTAAATGTATAGAAGGTCATTTGCAAAAATTACTCATTTCAATAGGATCAGACAAAACACACGGGTGCTAATTGAGAACATACCTAAACACTATACCCCATTCGTAAAAAACATGATCATTTTTGGTCATGCACGGCATAGAAGCGTTTTGTCAGGTGAGCAATACAGGCTCAGTCTCTGAGCCTCTAGTTATGATAGAAATGAAATTATAGGCAAAAGGAAAGAAGTCTCAAATTCTACCAAATACATAATTATAGACAAATTTCAGGTAAATGAATGTCACACTTTTGCAGCTGTAGATTTAAATTACATGAAAAGAAAAGTGTTGATGCTATTTTTGTCCCCCGCCGCACCGCAACGGTGGGACATACAAAGGTCTGCGTCCGTGTGTCCCACCGTCCGTCCGTCCGTCTGTCTGTCACACTTTCTTGTGGACGTAACACCTCGGAAACCGTGTATTGGATTATGTTCAAATTTTGTAGGATTGTTAGTCACTATATGTACTAGATCATATCGCACTGCCATTTTGATTCGTCAATTTTTATAGGAGTTATGGGACTTTGACCATTTTTAATAATACTATACAACTGGAGATCTTGTGGACGCAACTCCTCGGAAACCGTGTATTGGATTTTGTTCAAATTTTGTAGGATTGTTAGTCACTATATGTCCTAGATCATATCGCACAGCCATTTTGATTCGTCAATTTTTATAGGAGTTATGGGACTTTGACGATTTTTAGCCATACTATACAAATGGAGATCTTGTGGAGGCAACTTCTTGGAAACTGTGTATTGGATTTTGTTCAACTTTTGTAGGATTGTAAGTCACTATATGTACTAGATCATATCGCACCGCCATTTTGATTCGTCTTTTTTTATAGGAGTTATGGGACTTTGACGAATATTAGCAATACTATACAAATGGAGATTTTGTGGACGCAACTCCTCGGAAACCGTGTATTGGATTTTGTTCAAATTTTGTAGGATTGTTAGTCACTATATGTCCTAGATCATATCGCACCGCCATTTTGATTCATCAATTTTTATAGGAGTTTGGACTTTGACGATTTTTAGCAATACTATACAAATGGAGATTTGTGGACGCAACTCCTCAGAAACCACTTGCCAGAATTCTTTCAAATTTTACAGGATTGTTAGTCACCATTAGTACTAGATCATATCGCATCACCATTTTGATTGGTCAAATTTTATTGGAGTTATGGGACTTTGATTATTTCCCAATGTTATACAATGGCAAATCTTGTTGACACAACTCCTCAGAAACCGCTTGCCAGAATTCCTTCAAATTTTACAGGATTGTTAGTCACCATTAGTACTAGATCATATCGCATTGCCATTTTGAATCGTCAAATTTTGTGGGAGTTATGGGACTTAGATTATTTCCACATTGTTATACAATGGCAAATCTTGTGGACGCAACTCCTCAGAAACTGCTAGTCCGAATTCATGATAATTTTACAGGATTGTTAGTGACCATATGTACAAGATCATATCGCATCGCCATTTTGATTGGTCAAATTTTACAGGAGTTATGGGACTTTATCGACTTAATGCGTGCTACAGCTTAGGAATAATTTGTGGGCGCAACTCCTCGGAAACCACTGAACGGGTTATGCTGAAATTTAGTTTGAACATTTTGCCACCATATGTACTTGATCATATTATGCTGCCATTTCGATTGGACAAATTTTACGGGAGTTATGGGACTTTATCGATCGACTTAATGCATACTACAACACAGGAAGACTTTGTCGACACATCTCCTCAAAATCCAATTAAGGGATTTTGCTTAGCTGTTTGCCACCTAATGCAGTTGATCATATCTTGCCGCCATTTTGATTCGCAAAATTTTACTTGAGTTATGGGACTTTATCGACTTTACTGCGGCGGCGGGGGACATAGCTACGTGTAGCAATCTTGTTGAAATAGATAGGAGCAATTTTTCAAACTGATTGATGAATACAAAATGAACAATTTTCAATGAAAAATAAATCCATATCTCCTCACCATAGGCTGTGGTTATGCAGATAAAAGTCACGACATTCAATTCAGAAGTAAAAAAGGAAAAGAAACCCTACAGCAGATGGTAGATAATGATCTTAGAATATTTTCTTAGCACTAAAAACATTGCATTTAACAATTTGCAACTTCTGATTTTCAAGATTTTTAGGTTTAAGTATGTTAAAGAGCTTGTTCACAATATCAGTTTGAGGGTTGATCATTAGAAAAAAAGGGCAGAAATAAATCTACAAAAATGTGACGCCTAGCGTCCTAGGATTCAGCTCAGAATAGTAAAAATAGTAAGCTGAAATGTTTCCTGAAAAAAAAAACATGACGTGTGAGGATCACTTCATTCAAGTTGTTATGCCCCAGCAACAAAAAATCTGGGGAAAATTGTTTAACCCTTGTCCTCCCTTTCATTTGTCAGTCCATCCATAGAATGAAACACATGTGTCTTTGCAGATACAAACCTTATGTTGTGTAGTTAATAAAACTTTATACATATTTTCATAGAAATTACAACTTACATGTGCAATTTTTGTATCTGGAAGTTTAAAAATTGATCGAGACTTACAGGCCCTGTATTCAATATATGTACATGCTTATTTACTACTGTACTTGGATTTTGTTATACAGGGAGAAGAAAAGCATCCTGGGATGGATATGATGTATGAATACCATTCTAATCAGAGTGGTGACCCTAATAATATACTTATACATTGTCTGGGCCACTGGAGACTGACATCATTATTCCATGACTTAGCCTTTCTTCCTCAAGTTGTTGTAAGTACTGAATTAATAATAGATTTATACATTGTCAAGGGCCACTTGAGATTGACATTAGCCCACTTATACCGTACATACTTTGGGCCACTGAAGGCTGACATGAGCCATTTATACTTTGTCTTGCCACTGCAGACTGACGTAAGCTAACTTATACATGCTATGGGATACTGGCATCAGCTCAGCTTTATTGTTTGGAATATCATTATTTCATTATCTTGACCTCTAAAGATGTTAATATGTAATTTTGTCCTTATGAAGATATGGTTTGCCTGTTTTTTTTTTCAATTCATTCAGGGTAAGAAAAGGGAATAAATGTAATGCTTAATCAACCATAAACTTTAGAGGTGATATAGGGTATATTATGGCAAAAATTATTGACATGGAAATTTAAAGTAAATCACATAAAAATTTCATGAAAATTCCCTCTGTTCAAAAGTATTCGCAGATTTCCTTTCATTTTTGTTCGGCTCTTTTAAAGGTACATCTTTCTTTATTGAGACCTTCCTTAACTGTAGATTATTACCACTACTCCTCATTCTTCATCTATTCATTCTATACACTAATCTCCAGTTGTTCCATTCTGGAAAGTTTCCAGATATGGAAATGAATTGATCTTGAGGTCACACTTAGTAAGAAAAATCTGCTGCACATTGGAGGGCAGAGGGAATAAATTATGTTTATCATATGCTTTGATCAGTTATAAGTTATTTTTATGAATTAAGGACAACGTAAACGAAACAAAATACAAATAATCCATTATCAAGTCCATCTGAGGTCGGCAACCAGTTTGCAGTAGATTCAGAGTAAACATGGTGGAGAAAATGAAACTGGGAATGTGTGCATTAGTTTTCACATTAGGAATGAACCTGAAGATTGTTGATTTATTTGATATTGAATAATGTTAATTTAGAAATTAATGTCTTTATTCCATCAGAAAATGGTATTAAATTAATGAAAAGAAAAAAATACAACAACAAAAAACAACAGCATAAGAGAGAAAAAAAACAATAACTATATTACCAGTAAAAAGTACAAATATGCCACTATTTATTCTGAGACGTGATTTCTCATTCTGTGATTCTGGTACATTCATAGTTATTTGGTTACAAAAACATACTTGTTTCTTAGGTTTAGTGATTCAAGCTCAAGTGTTCTTGCAACAAATACTTTGCTAAAGCTTTTCGCATCTTATGCTTAACTTTTCTGCATTTTGAAGGAAGTAAAAAAAAATCTTCATGTATATTGAGTAGCAAACAATTTGATTCTGCAAAAGAACATAAAAAACATTCAATATCTGTTATATCAGTGCCATCAAATTTTACATTTATTCAAAAAGCACACAACCGATAACCGTGTATTGTAATAATTTAAGGTGCCTGCATCACGTTTATTACTACATGACAAACAAATGGCAGTACGATTTTGGCATGATCAGTTATTCGCAAAACCAGCAAGACATGGAGGTGTAGTCGCTTGGTAAATAGTTATAAACACTCCCAAACTTGCCTTGGTGCTGCGTAAGTTGGCTATGTTAACACTTTGCACACAATACCTGCTTGATTGTTCAAAGATATATGCTTTTTGTGTCGCCTGCGTTCACACAGCAGCGACATATAGGGATCACTATCCGTCATCTTGCGTAGTCATCATCGGCGTCACAAAAATTGTGTGTCATATTTTTCTCAGGAACCGTGAATCAGAGCTTTTTACAGTTTGGCAAGAAGTGTCAGTATGGGGACCTATACCCTGTAACAGAGTTTCAAATCTCTCGCTTGCCAACTTCTTGTTTGATGGAACTTAGAATATTTTTGTTATTAAGCAGGCGACACATGTCTTCCCTGGAAGACTTACTATTAAGTATTTATGTATTATTTTATTTAGATTACATATATCTTTGAAACAGTAATTTTGATAGGATAATATGGAAATTTATAAAAAAAAGAAGTAAATTCAGTTATTACCAGTTATTACCATCAGAACTAATTGCAGTGTCATTTGAAAAAGGTGTCACTTCTTAATTTCAAGAAAGAATTGCAAAACTTGAATCTAATTGTCTTTCATTTACATGCATGTTTAAATTATGAAAGAGTTATAAAAATTACCAAATTTGGCCAGTTAATAAGAAAACTCATGTAATGTGTGGTTCAGAATTCTTCCATTTCAGTTGTTTGCTAGTTGGCTTTCAAATATGCTTATAATCCCATGGTGTAAAATCTTGTGGGATCCTCATAGCACCAGCCTGATATGTTTATAGTTTACCGTATAAGTGGTTATTTTTGCAGTGACTTAATTTTCGGTTTATTCGGGGTTATTCTGATGTCATAAAAACTACATACCACAAAATGTAGTATACGAGACTTTATACAATTAATGAAAAAGAAATCGTGAAATTTTCGACCAGTGCAAAAAAATACAACACTTATACAGTATCTCCTTCCATCACAGGTGTTTTTCAGGATATTAATCTCCCAATCCTACATTGGTTTTTCAATGTGTGCCCACCTATCATCTTCTATCTGTCCATTGTCTGTGCATTTTCTCTTCCACAACATATTTTTGATAGAATTATGTCTCTTATTAAACTAAATCATTAAGTATATTTTGAAATACACAACCACATAAAAACTATTCAAAAGAAGTTTATTACTCTGAATAGTTTTCATATTTCTCTTAAAATAATTATTTGGATTTCAAAAACTTAATAGATACAGGTCAATATATTTTTAGTCAAATGAATATTAAATCACAACTTTAGAATTGTCCTACACAGGATATTTTCTGAATTCTGTAACAAAATAAACAGTAACTTTGGTATTTTGTTATTTATTTATTACCACTGAGACGATGCTGCTGCTGGTGGACTGTTAGTCCCTGGGGTTAATCACCAACCCAGTAGTTGGTACTTTGGTACTGACCCGAAAATAGATTCTGTTTTGAATCTTGCAATACATAATTTTTACAAAATTTTCTTTAAAACTAAGGAGTGTCTCCCTCATATATAGCTCTGTCCATAGCTTAATTTTGACTTTTCCATTTGGATCCTATTGGTTATTTGTTCTGTATCAGCTTAACACATATTTCGGTTTATGGAGTTCCAAATGTTTTGATTTTATCTGCACTGAAGAGACTGAAGTTGTCAAAATGCGTATATGTAGAAATAGAATTAACAGTTACTTCCGCATTTTGTTATTCATTGTAACAGAAAGCCCTGTCCTTGATAAACTGGAGTTTTCTATGTATCATGTGCATTTTTGTCACATGTACATTCACTCCATATCCTTTCATTTTTCCTATGTGGTCTTTGTGACAAGAAATTGAAGTTAAATTCAACAACATGGACATTAATGAACACAACACTACCCAGGACATTAATGATTTTGATTCTAATAGGACAGAAAGTGTAAGAGAACACCTCTTAATTGTTGTCTGTATCTCTGTCAAAGCATCTCAATACACAATTAGACATTCTGCACTCAATACACAATTAGACATTCTGCACTCAATACACAATTAGACATTCTGCAAACAGATAAGAGTCCAAAAAAAAAGAGGATATATAACCCCTTCCTTTTTTGTCCAGATAATTAACTGGAATATTGTGAAACAAAATAAAATCCTGTTATTGAATGAATTTAAATATTACTTTTACATATTTTAGGCACCAAGATTATTCCTACTGGACAAGAACACGACCTATGATGCATCTTACGGTAAAGTGTTAAGTTTTATACACCTATCAAACAATATACATGTTATAGTATACCACTGTTTAACTGTCAACATCATGAGTTGCACCATTACTATATTTTTTGTTCCATTTACACATATTTCAATTCTTCTATGCTTTAATAAGAGGACAATGATAGGCTATAGGATTGAATTCAGACATTCATCATACTAAAGAAATTACCAAAGATTAGCTGAAGATAAGTATAAAGTAGCATATAATAACTGAACTGTACAGGATCAGATGTGCCGAAATCTCTGAATGCACTGGAGAATTGAATCCCAGTAGCCTGTTAAATATGTTAATCATTTTGAAGGCTAGCTAGAAACAAAATGTCCCCACATTATTTCCTGGAGTTGAATCTTTTTAACAGATTATGATACTTGAAAATCAGTTTGCTACTCATCCTTGTGTCTTATGGTTCATTCAAGATGCTAGCAAACGACAGATAAGGTCATATACTGGGATGTTCCATAAAATATTTAAAAATTATCAATGTCACCCAATTCAGTCTACCTGAAATGTGCCTGGACTTGCAAACTTCATTTTGTCTTCTCATTAGACTGGCAACATTCTTACAACTTGCAACCAGTTAACATGGTTAGCTACACAATTCAGAAGATATTCAAACTATAAAACAGTCAAAACAAACTTTTGTAAATACAACCCAGCAAGTCCAGCCTCTGTCTGTCTACTTTCATCCCTTGCACAATTTGGGATGTACCATAGGCTAATGACCTAACTGGAAAGCTAGTTCTGTTTATATTTGTTAAGACCAGTACATGAAAGTTAAAAGAAAATAATTGGTAACTGTAGTTTACAAAACAACATCTGGTAAAAATTTGTGCATACACCCACTTTCTGTAATAAGTAAAAAATACACCTGATGCATCTGCTGATGGCAATGCAACATGATGCATTTCTTTGACAGTCCACACTCTGTCTGATTAAAGCATAGAATTAACTACATTAATGAAAATGACAGTTATCCAAACACCCTACATATAAAACTTAATTGTGTTTATGCATGACTATTGCATTTGTGCAAAACACTTATAATAGTTTGGTCAAATTAATGAATAAAATATTGTTTTGTAGGTCCATGTAGCACTTGATGACCAGACAGAAGAAAATGGTGGAATTTATTATATCCCTAAATCACACAAGTTTGTATATCTTGAAAATTTATTTAAATTATTAAAATTCTGATACCTGTAATGTCACTATTGACATGAGGAAATGAAAACAAACTTCTGGATTGACAATTTCATTATTGGATGCTGAAACGGTCTAAAACTCATCTTCAAATAGCAAAATATATATTATATTATTTTAGGCCTAAATTAATATAATATTTAAGTATTTACCATAGCATGCATCATTTAATAATCTCAAATCACCCATGAACTGGAGTTCTTGTGGATTAGCATACAAAATCAATTTCAGTTCCGCTATGTTACAGTATTGATAGAACAGACCACCTAAATAATATCATTAGAATCAGAATTGGAAAAATAAAATCGTATTAAATAAAAATAAATCAAAACCATTTTTGAATTGTTGATTATCATAGTTCTACAGTCTCAAAATTTTAACAAAAGTTCTGTTTGGAGCTTGAACCTTTAGTGGTTTAACCCTTTCCAGAATTTGATAATGAACAACTTAAAAGGATCAATTATTTTTTTAAAAATATTTCTGAATACAGCTTGATTAAAGCAATGGTAGAATGGTAACAATAATAATTAAAAAAAAGTTTATAAAAATTGAAATGAATTCCAAGTTAGTTGTCAGTGGGCTTTTTTTTTTTTTTTTTTTTTTTTTTTTTTTTGTGTGTGCAAAATTTGGGGCCAAATATCGGACCCATTCCCAATGCAAACAGTTTAATTTTCCCAATCCTGCAGTACCATGGATTTGATATAAATTTAACCAACGTAAATACTTGAAATTCAGGGTTGCCCTGGAAATACCAGTGGTGGTAATTCCCACTGGTAATTACCGGTAATTCCCGTCCTGGGAAATACTGCTAATTGTCAAAAAGTGGGAAATACTGGGAAATATAAAAAAAATGACTCCAATAAAACCCTTCTGACATAAAAATACTCCTAGCTATTTGTTTTAATTTACTTTCAAATTTAAATTCCTTTTAAAATTGTATCTGAAACACTTTTCATTCATTTTTAATTAAAAATATTTTTCATATTATTTTATATAAAATTTATATATAAAATTTAGTTAGTTATGAAAACATGCCTGTTGAAATTAATCTTTTTTTTTAAATAAGCATACCCAAGCCCATCATTGACATTTATGTTGACTTAGTAATTAACACTCTAACATTTGACACAATTTTAGTTGTTATTATTAAATAACAATGATAATTACTAGTATCTTAATGAATTTGATTTTTGTTTACACAAACACTCAGACAAATCAACTGCATTAAACGAATTACATTGTAGAATGATTACCATTGAATGCAGGTGATGTTTAATAGTGAAAGTGGGAAGACATTTATTGTTTTACATTTGTTTTACCTATTTGGAAGTTATATGGTAGTGGAAGAATATGAAATTGCCTTTGCATAATCCCATTTAGACATGTCTGATCCATTTGCAGCACTTTTCAATACAAACTTATGGAGTCATATCATTTGACAGTATATTTCCCAGTATTGTACGGGAATTCCCACTATTTCCCGGGAATTACCAGTATTTCCCACCGTCCTGGGAAATATGAGTATTTCCCGCTTTTTTGCCAACCCTGTTGAAATTGGCTTTTTTACGTTCAACTCGTGTTCTGTATTTTACGGCCTAAAGGTAGATATTTTTTTTCCAAAAAAATCATGGGCTCGACCTTTCTGCCGTTTTGACCTATCTGATATCAAATCAAAATTTTTTCGCCTGAAAAAATTAGTACAGATGTCTGATGGTATGCCAGAAGATTCTATGACCTGATTATTTTTTGTTCCTGATATTACTATTAAATCATTTCAAATCTCAATATTACAATAAAATACAGTTAATGTTGTTTATTGTTTTGTGTTTTTGCACACTCGCAAAGCAGGAAGTGTTTTTTGGGTTATAATTACGATGAAAGTCGGAACAACTATGAATCAGTTACTGTTCTTCAGGGTTGCATTTCTGACTGAATATTTTTATTTTTGAAGAAAGTTTTTGCAGTATTTAAAGCATTTGATTAATATTTAACAATAAGGGACATCAATTATCCATCCTTATTGGTTAACCGATACAAGGATTTGCTTATCGTACCTGTACATCTGTACAAAGAACAATAACTCTTACACTTAATGTTTGCACATGCGTACAGGTAAAAACATGGCGAGGAGAATTCTGGCAATCGTGTGTTAATTACTTTAATATTTTGAATGAATTATCTTTATGGGAAATTAAATATTTGTGTCAATGAAATGGATCACGGCTTGGAGATAAAATTGGACCTAATTAGTGAATAACACCTGGACATGTCAAGCCATCAAGTCAGCTTGTTGACATCTTTATGGCTTCCCTGGATAAACATTAATCAGTGATTAAATAATTACACCAGTAAACTGACAATCTATAATGAGTTGTAACAACAGTTTAATTGAGATTCCCAAGGCTGAACAATATTTTAAATTGTTTTGAAAGGGAAATGACAAAACAAACAATTTATGAACATCGCTTATTATTATACCTTACATAATAAGTAATTGATTCTATTGGTTCAAATAAAGTCACATGACATAAAATAATCTGGATATTTTTCTTGAAATTGGCACAAAGGTTGAATAACCTTTACAAAATACTCATGTCCATAGAATATCCTAAATTATTCACCGGTGAATAACCCTTGAAAATTTAAATGTGTGGTGGTTAACCATGTTTTGTGAAATTTTATAGTATTTTCATTAAAAAAAAACCTAAAAATATTGGTTTGTATTGATATAATTAAATATAAGGACGTTATCAGTCGGATTTTGGTAGCCTCTGGTTGCAGTTTACTCTGACTTGCCTCCCATTTTAATTACGTCATGATCGTTTGTAAACAAATGGCAGCTGCCAGTGGCAGTGTCAGGTTGTTAAACCGATGAGGATTTGGACAGCTCCTAGCTATTAAGGACACCAACAATACTAAAAAGGCAACATAATTGGCATTGGCATGCTTTGCGCAATATTCTTTTGACAAATCATGAAAGGGAGTTCAACTTCGAAACACGAGAAGCATTGAAGGGAAAAAGGTTTGGTCCGTCTAGGCATTTCCAGAAGGAAATGGATATTGATCATTAAAAGCGAATGGTTCATGATTATGTGGGAAAAGACAGAAGAAATGTGTTATTTAGGTTCATTGTTTTGTGAAGATGTTCAATCTTTCATTACTATGGGCTTAGAGAATGCATTATGTCAACTGTAAGTGCGTTCAATTCAGTGGCGGTTCTTTCAAGTCTACATAACAGTTTATTGTAGTGACAAATCAATAACCATGAGGAATTAATGGTTTATAAGCAACAACGAATCAAACTTACCGATATAAAAATTGATTTCATAAACAAATAAGGTAAGATTATTTTACGCAAGGGAACAAAATAATTAAAGAAAGGGTGATTTACCGTCTGAACATGGGTTATCGTGGGACATTATTATTAATTAGTTTTCGTGGATTACATAGTTTTTCAATGGAAATCATGACGTCATAATCGACAATTAAGGCCACGAAAACCGATGGCGATGCTCCAAGTATATATGAAGTGTCAAACTAGGGTAAATCCAAGATAAGTTCAAGTTTCTCCCAGAGATATCGTTTTTGGGCAAGACTTCTTGTTATGTCAGAACACTGACAGTGATATTTATATTTCTTGGTTTCATATTTAACTCAAAAAATCCATGAAAACCAAGAAATACGAAGAAAATATGTATAACTAAATGCAAGCGAGACAAGATCACATGCAAAGCAGAATGTGATATCAACAGGGGAAAAAATCAAGTGATTTCATTATTTTACATACATATAAATATTCTTTTTTTCAAATATTTTATCCATTGTTTGTTCGGTATAATAAAACATTTACGGCCCTCTGAAGAGGTGAATATCAAAAATTGTCAACCTACTAGGGTTATTTCCCTCGGGCACAGCCCTCGGGGAAATAACCCTAGTACGGTTGACAATTTCAGATATTCACCTCTTCAGAGGGCCGTAATTGTATATTATACCCCCCACGAACGAAGTTCAGGGGGGTATATAGGAATCACTCTGTCCATCTGTCCGTCTGTCCATCCGTCCGTCTGTCTGTCTGTCTGTGATAGCAAACAATTTTTCGTAACAGTTTTCTCAGTAACTACTCGTCACTGCAACTTGAAATTTTGTATGCAAGTTTATAATGATGTCCTTTACTGCAAGTAGCGATTTCAAGATTACCGGACATCTACTTCCTGTTTACCGACTTAGTTAATTTTTGAGATCTTTTGTCAGTCGTTGAAACTTTTCGTAACATTTTTCTCAGTAACTACTCATCACTGCAACTTGAAATTTTGTATGCAAGCTAATAATGATGTCCTATACCGCAAGTAGCAATTTCAGGATTGCTGGACATCTACTTCCTGTTTACCGACTTAATTAATTTTCTAGATCTTTTGTCAAACCTTGAAACTTTTTGTAACATTTTTCTCAGTAACTACTCATCACTGCAACTTGAAATTTTGTATGCAAGTTTATAATGATGTCCTATACCGCAAGTAGCGATTTCAGGATTGTCAGACATCAACTTCCTGTTTATGGACTTAGTTAATTTTCAAGATCTTTTGTCAATCGTTGAAACTTTTCGTAACAGTTTTCTCAGTAACTACTCATCACTGCAACTTGAAATTTTGTATGCAAGTTTAGAAGGATGTCCTATACAGCCAGTAGAGATTTCAAGATTGCTGGATATCTACTTCCTTTTTTACAACTTAGTTAATTTTTGAGCAAATTTTGAGCAAATTTAACAAATTTTTTAGTACACAATGGAATTGTGCAATTATAACTTTTTTGTGGCAAATTAAATCGGGATCTTCTGCTCCAATGGGGAGTGGGGGGTATCATTTTGTGGCCCTCCAGGCCACAGTACCTCTAGTTTAAATTTATTTATTTTCATAACCAAAAAAAAAAAAAATGATTGTATTAAAAATAATAATCAATGAAATCAGCTAGTACAACATGAATTATAATCAGTTTAAACAGTGGACAGAGCTTATACTTACCAATACTTACTTTCAAGAAATCGGCTGTCGACCTATACGGCGCCTTCAACCTATCTGAGAATGGATCCAAAATTTTCCCCAAAAATGGGCCCTTCGACCTATACGCCCTATCGACTTTTGGTGACATTCCAAATTGCCAAATTCCAAATTGCCGATTCCCAAAATGCCGCGTCCATTTAGCCGACACCCAAATTGCCGATTTTTCATATTTCGGTTTTCGATTTTTATTCCCAATATGCCGACTTCCGAATTGCCGCTCAATGTCACCAGCAACACGGTAAAAAAGGATGGTGTTGCATTGTTGAAAAGGGGAGTTTCAAAAACTAAATAATGGATGTTTTTTGTCATTAATTTTGTCGGCATTTCATCAAATCTATTTATCATAAACAAGTACATTGATTACAAGCGGCCTGCCCATGTTTTGATAAGATTTTGCAAGAACAAATAGTTAGCAAAGCGGCATGCTTTGATAAGATTTTACAAAAACAAATAGTTAGCCACGCTGAATTAACTTGGTAGGGTTTGAGTGTTTTTCAAACAACGAATTATGCTAAATGAGATGTTTTGTTTTAACAAAATTGTAATAAAACAA
>MJUU01040539.1:79111-99214 GCA_002080025.1 Modiolus philippinarum
TTTAATTGGATTGGACAAACATGGCTGCCAGTGGAGAATAAAGCTTAACATTTGACCCTAAGGGAAAAACATTTTGGTCATCACCTGTATAAATGCCAGTTGTACAAAACTTCAGGCAAATTGAATATTAAGAATCCGTTTTATTGAATATTTTGAGTTTTAATATACTAGTTAAGCAGATGTAACTGAAAATTCGATAGAGATCTGTTCCATACCGCATACCGCCTTGGCGTGGTAAAAATGATATTGCATCTACAGCCTGTGTTAAGCCCACTAGGACATAAGGTAAGAGACCCGAACCCTTCGAATGGAACCTGAAGCTCTGAAAGTGGAGACCAGAGCCCTATTGTTGGAGTCGGGAGCCCTAGTCTTGGAGTCCAGAACCCTTGTGTTGGAGCCAAGAGCCCGGAGCGCAGAGCCCGTGTTATTCCCAAAGTATTGGGTTTCGATCACCTTTATTGGCCCTCGGCGAAGACCTCAACCCAATATAACTCGAAATGGGCATTATTCAGAATTCATATGAAATGCCCATTTAATAACACTATAGTAATAATTTTTTTTTAAAAATATGGGAATGAAAGAGCAATTTGTATGCCCCTTCCTGGAGACAACCTATCAGTTTCGGAAGATTGCATTTGCCTTATTCATGTATTCTTCGCAGTTTTACTTTGCGCCTGGAATATGGTATGGAAGATCTCTGGTCTAATTAAACCAAATTTGCAGTTTACTACTTTTCTGGTGTCTGTTACGTGCCCAGAAGCAAGAGAAACGAATGACCATTTCGACTGAATATAGTAACTTGATAGTTGTTGTAAATTTAAGTTCTGCACTTTGGCAGTTTTCGTCAAATTATGTCTAATCACTAAATATATAGTTTCAGTTTTTCACAGAATATAGTTTTTTGAAAAGGCGGGAACGAATATCAAGTACGAGTAGAGGAGGGGATGGAATGAACAGAGGGGTCACTCGCTCACACTTATCTTTCCCTCCTCCCACTCAACTCTCCTTTTATAACACATGTTACACCTACAAACTAATCCTAATCCCCCACTTCCGACACTTCTTTTCACCTTTTCTACAACTTTCTACCCATCTTCTCTCTGCTTTCATTTTACAGATACATCCTCTCGTAGAGTATGCTTATACGCATCCATGTCCGTTGAAAATATAAGTGCACAAATATCTCCGAAAAGAACAAAACTTAATCATTTTAAGTGTAAATCCACACTTAACAATTTTAATTCAACGACGAATAAGCCATTGTGTGTGCAAAGCTTGAGATACAGGGACTTATCAAGCCTTCCAAAAAAGGGGTGGGGTTTTAGTCGATTTCTGTATTTTTTGGTCAAAATTGTGCAGAAATCTGTTCCATCTATCGGAGCCATCTCCCCCTCCGTATCCTCTAGTGAAATACTTTATTCTCTGTGCTAATTATTGAATGTATATCTTGATTCTTTTAATAAAGACAGGTTCTCGGTGAAAAACCATAAACAATGTGGCATAATCATGTAGGAAGCACGAAGTTTGTCCACACAGTTTGCCTACAATGATCGGCGGCCAACATGACCTGGCTTCCTCGAATAAGACAGAATAATGAAACTCTCCTATCCACAAAGTAATAACAATTTATTAATTTGTAATAACAATTTATTAATTTGTAATAACAATTTCTTAATTTGTAATAACAATTTATTAAATTGTAATTACAGTTTATTAAATTGTAATAACAATTTACTAATTTGTAATAACAATTTATTAATTTGTAATTACAATTTACTAATTTGTAATTTTAATTTATTAAATTGTTAATAACAATTTACTAATTTGTAATAACAATTTATTAATTTGTAATTACAATTTATTAATTTGTCATTACAATTTATTAATTTGTAATTATAATTTATTAAATTGTAATAACAATTTTCTAATTTGTAATTACAATTTATTAATTTGTAATAACAATTTACTAATTTGTAATTACAATTTATTAATTTGTTATTACAGTTTACTAATTTGTAATAACAATTTATTAATTTGTAATTACAATTTATTTAATTTGTAATTACAATTTATTAATTTGTAATTACAATTTATTAAATGTAATTACAAATTAAAAAAAAATTGTGTTGTGTAAAAATAAAGTGTGTTGTGTCCCTAATAAGCTTCCGTAGTAAACACCTTCACTTTGTATAATACCATTTAATTCTTTTCATTTACATGTAGGAAAATGCTTTCTGAGAACAAAGGGGCAGATTAAAACTAAAATCTGACATAGCAGCCACCTGGAAAGCTTGGTTTCATTTATACGTAGGAAAATGATTTCTTATAACAATAGGGCGAATTAAAATTTGAAATCTGACATAGCAGCCACCTTGATAGCTTGGTTTCATTTACAAGTAGGAAAATGCTTTCTGATAACAAAAGGGCAAGTTAAAACAGAAATCTGACACAGCATCCGGAATTGCGGGAATTGCGATTGCTAAACAATCACACATTTTTATCAATAACCTTTATTTCTTTCTTTTGGAAAAAAAATTACACCTATTTATTCCACAAGGAACAAATGATATACTGTAATGTTTGTTCTATGTGTCAAAGAGACAACGACCCAAAGGGGAGTAATAACAACTAAAAACCACCATAAGATCTTCGTTTGTAACAAGTTTTCCCTTGGAACAAATCTTATGATCAGTGGTGGATTTAGGGCCCCTTAGGTTGGTAAATATTTAAAATTCCTAGGGTTTTTCAGAAATTTGGGTTCTGGCCCCCTCCTCTTTTTGAAAAATTATGGGTCAGCCCTACCCCTTAGCAGAAAGTCTGGATCCCCCACTGTGATGGAACAGTCACAACCCTGTAGATAAGGCAAGCAAAAATAAAGGTTACTCTTTGAAACACATGTACAGCATCAGGATTATGTGTATTATGCAACTTGGGTATGTTTATAAATTTTGAGTAAATTTCAATAAAGTGGTACCTTTCTGGGTCATAAACTGTAGTTTGATTCTTCCCAAAATTGCTTAGATAACGTGCTAATGAATAAACTCCACAGTTCCCAGCCATACTAGCCAGCCCAAACACAAAGTTCCAAGAATCTCTTGGATACAAATCACACATTGTTATAGCTGCAACACAAAATGCATCAGATGGCACCATGGGTCGCATCGCTTGTAACAACTTTCCTGCATCCACTTGATAAACATTGCAGTCTGAGTTGATTCTATTAGAAGTCTGACCATTCATATTTGTCACTTTCATTACCTTCACAGGAGTTTGGAAAAAAATTTGAGCAAATGTATTCAAAGGTTCAAGGATTTCTTCTGGAATAGGGTCTTCCTTAAATACTAAAGGGAGAAGATATATTGTAGTACGTCTCCCACTTGGTGCAGGTGCTCTCTGGAACCATTGGTGAAATGATTGGCCTGATTCTTTATGACAGGCCATCCAGTCATCACTGTTTGCTTGTTTCTTCTTGTGGAACAGAACAGGGTCTGAAAATAGATAATTATTTCTATACTTTAAAATTGATTTAGCTCAGCATATAAATTTGATTCTAACATATGATTTTCATGCTCAATTTAAGAACCCAACCCCTGTGACTCCTTTTTAGCTCACCTGACCCAAAGGGTCAGTGTGAGCTATTGCCATCACTTGGCGTCCGTCCTGCCGTCCGTCGTCCATTAACTTTTCACGTTTTTTATCACATGTGCTGAAATTCTTGAAGCAAATTCAGTCAAACTAAAATTGCTTATTTTGTTTTGATCTGGAAAAAAAGACCGCCAGCACAGAACATATTTTAACATAGGATCCTATGGGATAAACATCACTTTTATCACCGGTTGTAAGCATTTTGTCAGGTGAGCGATTAAGGCTCAGTGTCTGAGCCTCCAGTTTGAAGATATAATAGCTTCTTACATGAGAGCATCTCAAAGAAGGTAATATCTTTCATGAATGTAAGAAATTCCGTCTTTTCTCGGGACTGGAGCGCAGCGAAACGAGAGAGAAAAAGACTAATAGGTTCTTTTACGAGACCATATTTAAGATAAGGGATATCTTCCACGTGTGTCGGAGAAATTCCATCTTTTCCCAAGTGTAACGAGGGAAAAGACGTAGAATTTCTCACACAAGTGAAAGATATCCCGATCCTTAATTTCACTCGAATGCAAGAACCTATTTCTTCCGTAAAATAAAACGAACAAACTGACGGAAAGTAAAACTTGCCATTCATTGTTCATTTTCCAACTGTGAAGTCAAATAATTTACGGAGTTTATAATGGTAATAATTATGACGTCGAACAAATCAGAACGATGGATTGGACGTTTACCCGTGTCAGACAGCTTCACTCGACCTTGTCTTTTATGGCCTGTCTTGACAAGCCATTACCTATTTTTATACGTCCGTCGAATGGCGGATGTCGCGCTCTAACTTGACAATCCTTCAAACTTAGTAGAGGTATTGGGTATGATGGCCTGACGATCTGTACATTTTTCGTAAAATTTCAATTTTTGATTTTGATTTTTCTTCCAAGAGTTATGGACTTTATTCGTCAATTTTAAGGCAATTTTTTTACATGTCGTGCTCTAACTTGTGAACCATTTGGCCAATTCACTTCAAACTTTGCAGAGGTAATTGGTATGATGACCTGACGATCTGTATACTTTTTCGTAAAATTTCAATTTTTCTTGCAAGAGTAATGGAACATCATTCGTCAATTTAGGGCTATTCTTACATATCGTGGTTCTAACACGACAACCCCGTTAGGTCGATTCTATTCGAACTTTGTAGAGGTTACATCAAATTCTATAATTTTCCTTACTTAAATCGCTTAAAGTTTTGATTGAGTGACGACGGGCGTGTCATGCGACTTGGCGCAGCTGTTTATTAGTCATTTGAGATATACCTATCTCAACCCACGGGTGAGATAAGAATTTCACCTGAGAAAATGGGTCAAAGACTCAAATGGCTGGGTTGCGTTTTGATGTTTTGTTAGATAGGTTCCTTATTTAATGGGACTTTCAAGTAAATGGGCCTATATGGGCTGTATGAATTTCAAGGATCTTGGTAGAAAAATGTAGGAGGACTAAGTTTCACAGTTACAGTACCCTCTTTTGAAAATATCAATAACCATTACTAACTTCCTAAGTCCAGAAAAATAGGAACAAATTCTGAAATACTTCCATAAGGTACCCTCCTTTAAATAAGTCAATAAAAAATGACTAAGTTCAAAAGTCCTGAAAAGTAAGAAAAAAAATTCATAATATTTCCAAAAAGTCAGGTGTACATCTTCAATATATATACATTCTGTAAAGTTTCAAATATCTGGGTTGAAAACTGTAGGAGGAGTCGATTTCACAAAATAGGTACCCTCCTTTAAATATGTCAATAAAAAATGAATAAGTTCCCAAGTCAGGAAAAATATGAAAAAATTTCCAAAATAATTCCAAAAAGTCAGGTGCACATCTTCAATATATATTGAAACATTCTGTAAAGTTTTCAACGATATGGGGTGAAAACTGTAGGAGGAGTTGATTTCACAAAATAGGTACCCTCCTTTAAATAAGTCGATAAAAAAGTGACTAAGTTCCCAAGTCCGGAAAAGTTAGAAAAAAAATTCCGAAATAATTCCAAAAAGTCAGGTGCACATCTTCAATATATATAGAAACATTCTGTAAAGTTTCAAAGATCTGGGTTGAAAACTGTAGGGGAGTTGATTTCACAAAATAGGTACCCTCCTTTAAATATGTTGATGAAAAACGACTAAGTTCCCAAGTCCGGAAAAGTCAGAAAAAATTTCCGAAATAATTCCAAAAAAAAAAGGTGGACATCTTCAATATACATGTATATAGAAACATTCTGTAAAATTTCAAAGTTCTGGGTTGAAAGGTGGAGTTGATTTCACAAAATAGGTACCATCCTTTAAATATGTCAATAAAAAGTGACTAAGTTCCCAAGTCCGGAAAAGTTAGGAAAAAAATCCGAAATAATTCCCAAAGTCAGGTGCACATCATCAATATATATATAGAAACATTCTGTAAAGTTTCGAAGATCTGGGATGGAAACTGTAGGAGGAGTTGATTTCACAAAATAGGTACCCTCCTTTAAATAAGTCGATAAAAAGTGACTATGTTCCCAAGTCCGGAAAGTACCCCAAAAATTCCGAAATAATTCCAGAAAGTCAGGCAGGGATGGTGTCGATTACTTTTAAATGTAACTGAATACATTACAATTACTTTGCTTTGAAAACGTAATTAATTACATTACAATTACAGAATTTTTTATTTGTAATTGATTACAATACATTACTTTCCTCTGTTGTAATCAAGATTACAAGTGATTACTTACAGGCTTGGGGTCAATTACATTGCAAAGTAATGCAATTATATTACAATTACATTTGAAAATTTAGCATTATATTACAATTACAATTACTTCAAATTTTGAAAGTAATGCATTATATTACAATTACTTTACAAAAGTAATGCATTAAATTACACATTACATTTTTCAAATTTAATCACAAAAAGAAACGGTTAATCATGCATTTGCAATTTAGTTACAGTGAATACTGTGCACATGTTTATGTAGCAGGAAAAGGCCCAAATTCAATCAACTTCTTAAAACTATAAATTTCTCTTGAAAATGTTGTAGATTCATTAAAAAAAAATACAAGTGAAAAGATCCATTCTCCGAGTTGAAATTTCTGTACTTGTGTATTTCGTTGCATTTACATGTTATATATATAAACTGTTTTATCTCTTTTACTATGTATATGTAGTTTATTCATAATTTTTCTCGAAAAAAAATTGAAATTTAATATTGAGCCTTAAGTGGGCTAATTTCACGTTCATGTGATCTTTTCAAAATTTATAGAATGAACTTTATATGTAATTTTATAGAAAAAAAATAGTTTAGTTGCCTATACATATATATATATTCATAGATGGTTTCTTATAACTGACACTTTAATTAACACCATTAAAGCCATAAATCCACTTGCCAGAGGAAAGGAATTAATTGAAATGTAAACTAATTAAGAGTTTTACACGTGACAATCATTGATCTTTGAACTAATCATACTTTGATCACTAGAAGCTTGTGTTTGTTTTGTAAATTTTCAATACTAGAATTGAAATTAAATGTTTTTCATCATAAAATTTCTGAATGAAAAGAAAATATTTTGTTTTATTCTTTTAGATAAGTTGCAAAGCTGGCAACTATACAGTAAGAGAAAAATACATGGAGTTCCAATACATTTCGCTAAAACATATTTTCATACTTGAAAAGCTTTACCCAAGTTTCAAATTAGAAAAAAAGTAATGCTATGTAATGCCATATAATGCTTAAATTACAGGCATTTTTGGAATGTAATGCATTATATTACAATTACATGAAATGCTAAAAACAGAGCATTACACATAACATGCATTACTTTGTAATAATGTAATGCATTACAGGGCATTACAATTACACATTAGCATTACCCCATGCCTGATTACTTATGAATACATGTGTCTTTGAAAGATACCAACGCCTGTTGAAACAGAGATCATTGCTTTAACATACATTTTCGCTTTCCATACAAAGGTCATTTGCTGCCACAAGCTTAACTGAATTTTTTGTACATCTTTTGATAAGTAGATCAAAATTGTTCAATTACAAATGCTTCATGCTAAGCATTTTATATTTTAAGTGTAATTCTTTAACAAATGCCAGATACTTGTGTTGGAAATAGAGAGGTATCAGTTTTTACAATAATATCGCAGTGGTCATAATATGTTAATTTTGGTGAAATGATATTTGTTTTCATGATTGATACAACAGTATTTTCATAAAAGCTGTGTCTTTTCCGACTTGGAAATGATATATTACTCAGTTTTTCTCTATTAACAAATAAAAACTTGATAAAGAAATTGTTTTGAAATTTGGCAATTGTATATCCAGTATTTTGCACTAATAAGAATTGACAATTTATTTTTTGTTTATTTATAGTCATATTAGTTGATATCTACATGTTTTTATTACAATTATTAGCTTGTCATTTTTATGGCCAAGAGATATGTACATGATTGTCTTTAATTTAATTCATTAAACGAAATAAACAATTATTGAAGAAATACAAGTGAATGTTATCTTTTTAAAAGTTTACATGTTACATTTTTGAAAGAAAACATTGTTATTATGTGCATGTCAGACCTTCACCATTTTCTTCCCTTTCAAACTTAAAATGTGTAAAATTTCAAGAAAATGGAACTCAGGATGAGTTCTGATTGATTTTCATATGAAACTTTTATTGATATTTATATATTTTAAATTAGGTAAGAACTTTAAGTTCTTACCTAATTACATATGTAGTAAAATAATTATTGTAATTTTAGACTTGTGAAGAATAAACTTTAGTTTGTATACATGTTTGACATGGAATATATATCTTGTATATTTGATATATGTAACAATCACTACGTGATCATAAAGTAATCAAAATGTAATCCTGATTACTCATATTTTTCAGCTGTAATTGATTACATTACAATTACAAGTAATCTAAAAAGAGCTTGATTACAGATTACACATGATTACTGAAGAATATGTAATCAATTACAGCTGATTACGATTAAGGATTATGATTACCCAAACCCTGAAGTCAGGTGCACATCTTCAATATATATAGAACAGTCTGAAAAGTTTCAAAGATCTGGGTTGAAAACTGTAGGAGGAGTTTATTTCACAAAATTGTTACCCTCCTTTTATTTCACAACATAGGTACACTTTTCCCCGCACACCCCCCGACATTCACCATTCTATAACCCGGATTTGCACTCCGTGCAACCCGAGTTGCTTAGACACGGCGGACGCCAACTATAGTCTGATGGTACAGAAATGTGTATATTTGCCAATAATTGTGAGAAAAACAACCAAATACCATTGAAAAGGCAAGATTTATAAATCTCAGACACCCTCGGGAAAGATTTCAATGGTTTTCTGACTCGGAAAGCCTCATCAGAGAAATATGAAAAAAGAAAGGAAATGGGGTAAATGTCAAGGAGACAACATCCCATATCCCATATCCAGGTTAAAACGACCCAAAACAAAGCATTTAGGGGTCACCGTACGGTCTTCAACACAGTGAGGAACCTCACACCATATATCAAGCCCTAAATGGCCCCAAAAGGGTAAAAAGTGGATAAATCAATGGAAACAAACCACATCCAATAACCCAAATATCAAGAAACTAAAATTTTATAAGAAGACACGGACAAGTCAATCACCAACATATTCCTGACTTGGGACAGGCGCAAACATTGCGGTGGGGTTAAACTCGTTTTCTTGGATCCAAACCCTCCCCTATGTGTGGTGAATGGCTAAAAAACAAATACACAAAAAGACTCACAGTAAAAACCAAACCAGAAAAAAGTCCAACTTATCAAGACGAGTACCCTTACAATGAAGTAGATTCTACATAAAACATGAAGACAATACACACAGGTACTGTCCGGACAAATATCAATATCTTACCCTTGGGTATCTGAGATTTCTCGATCTTGCACTTTCAATGGTGTTAGATTGTATTAATCTTTAATATAGTCTCGTATAAGAACCTATTAATCTTTGATTCTGATCGAATGTAAGTATAGCTATTTCTTCCGTAAAATGTGATTTCAATGTCCATGAACCATAAATGAAGAAGCAAAGACGCCGCCCTTTTTTAGCTCGCTGGGACGAATGTCCGGAGAGCTATTGTCATAACCCCAGGCGTCAGCAAAAACTTTAACCATGCTTGTGGAATGGAGACCTTAAGTGCTAGGATGTTGATATTTGGTATGTGACTTCCTTGTGACGAGAGCTTTCTTTTGGTACCATAATAGTTCACAAAAATGGTCTCCCCTGTAAATTTGTTTACCTGCCATCTCCTCAAATAAACAAGATGTGTGATGACACAGCCAAGGTAAAAAAAAAAAAACAAATTCCTAATATTTGCGGCGTTTCTTTTACATCTCACATTCTATGTATCTTATGCACAATCGCTGTACAGAACAGGTGTATGAGAAACAACGGCAGTAGAATACCGAAGGAACAAAGGGGTGATATTCACAAAAATCGAAGTCCAAAGACAGGGCAAAAACGAGAACACAGAAAACAATGACGTTAGACACAAAAACAATGACGCCAGACAGACACAAAGCACAGAACTAGAAACCACAACATTCAGAACAAAGGCACTCACAGTGTGAACTCCAGTGAAACTGAGAGTGACATCAGGTGCTCCGGAAGGGTAAGCATGTCCTGCTCTGTTAACAGCACCCGTCACACTGTGAGNGATTCAATCCGGGAAAATGTCAAAGTCGGTAGTCAAATCCGGGAAGACGTGAATCTAGCTGAAAATGTCCACTTTCATTTGGGATACTGACACGTCATATCTTTCAATGATGCTATGGTGACGGCCATAGAATTTCTTGAGGGATGAAATTAACAAAGGTTGAACAAATCCCTGACTAAGCAGCTTTTGGGACAGTGTTCAAATATATAAATGTCGTTGATTAATTCATAAAACATTGTTTTAAAACCAACTCTGTTCTGATGGTCAAAATTATGATAATAAAGAAAAAAAATGAAAATGAATATCATACATACTAAATTAAGGCATATGTGTAGTTCTCTTAGTGCCGATCTGTATCGTGTAAATATAAAATCAAGTACAGCATGTTTATGTGGCCATCCTTTTGAAGATGCCATCCACTTTTTTATGGAATGTCAATTTTATGAATAATGTCGTGTTGATTTATTTAATGGGTTACATCTATATCCTATAACTATCGAATTGCTGTTGGCTGGTGACACAAATCTTAACTTATTTAAAAAACACTGAAATATTTAGAAGTTGCAGATAGTCATCGATTTAGTAATGCGCTCAGTTAACCATTTCTTGCCACGTTGTGTTGATAACACCCACTCCAGTCCCCCAACTTGTATTTATGTTCTGTAAAGTTTTTGTTCCATCTTAAAAGAGGTAATATACTCCTTTTATATATCTATTCATTGTAAGTCGTCATTTTGATTGTAAAGTATTTTGTTTATATATATTTGTAAGGGAGGGGACGTATCTAATGTTGAGATAACTTGTGTCCAATCCCTTTTGCATTTGTTTTTGCAAATGTAATGTAAGAAAAAAGGCTAGCCACCCTCAGAGGGCATGGGCGGAAACAACATTTAGGAGTATTATTAAATATATAATTATGCATAGTATAAACCACATGAAATTGATTTCCGCATATGGCCTTTTTCAGGATCCACTTTTTTCAAGTTTTAAGTAGGGAGAAAATGGACTTTTCATTGTATTTTTAGCTCGCGAGTGATTTGTACTCATTGTGAAATAAATATATTGGGCAATCAAAGGGGGAATGGATTACTATTAAGTATTTTCACTTCGTTAAATTTCATGATTTTCGGACACGTGTTTATTTGAGGTGTAAAATAAGGGTGGTTACTATTTGGTATTCTTTTAGAGAGATTTGTTGACAGTTTCCTATTTATACAAAGTTGATTCCCGAAAGAAACATCAGAAAGAATGCAAAGGAGATAAAAATTCGATCGTGTTTGAACTTTTATTCTGGAGAGACGCTACAAAGGGCGGATATAAAAATTTGCACATGGATTAACAGGGATATTGGCAATCCGTATACAAATTTTGGTTAAAATCTAAAGATGGCCTTTTTGGGGATCCACTTTGAAAGACAGACACTAACTTGATCTTTTATGCTGATTTGTGCATCGTATATGCATCTTTGCGTTCACCTGCGGCAATCTACGTTGTTTGCATATAAATTCAAAATAAAGGAATGAAAAATATAAGTACTTTTATAATTGGAAATAACTTTTATAATTATGCATCTATGGTAAACAATCCAAAAAGTAACATTTCTACCTCATTTAAACGAGAGCTCAATTTCTATTGTTCTATTTCAACCACATGGAGAAATCTTGTGTATTTTTGCTCATTTGCATACTGTTAGTATTGCAGAGTCAAATACGGGTGCCGGAATTCCATTGTATTTGATAGACAAAATTGTGAAAAATAGCTATTCTTGCTAAAAACTGAGTTGCAGATCAAATACAAGGTTAAACTCTGACAGGACATTTGATGACTTAGAAGATAATTTCAAAGTTCCCAAGCTATATGAAAATCCGAAGCGCGAGTCATTTAAGGTTAAAGGCCCCCTTTTCAGTTCAATGTTAAACCTATTGGAATTTAGTGTAAAATCCCCAACCTTAACGGCTTGTTGGTTTATTCCAAAAATTTATCTGCAAATTTTTTAGGTTATTGCCCATGAAAAGCTACCAATATTTTATGCTTGTATCTACAAATTTAATGACTTTGCAGAAAAAATCTTGAAAATATTGTGGTAGTTGGATGTTTTCTGGGACAAAAATGCGGTCGGTTCGAATGGTTTGCCGTTTTTTATTGATTATCATTAATAACTCATTCATTTTTTGATAATACTTGCAACGAATGGTAGCTTTGTATGCATAAATGAAACAGCTATCTGGTGAAGAACCAACAAGCCGTTAAGGCTGGGGAATTTAAAAAAAAATCCATAGGTTAAAGGTTAAAGGCCCCTTTTCAGTTCAATGTTAAACCTATGGAAATGAAATGAGCAAATTTTGAAAAGTACATAAACAGGACCACAGTTGTAAACAGTCCAGTGCCTATCTTATGTTAGTTACAGCACATTAGTCTACACAGTTAGTATACCTGGAACAAAGAATTTAACAAAATCTTCTGGCAGCTCTGCACCATTCTTATTATATTTTTCTTTGTACTTCAAAATGTATTTATTTTCTTCTGTGTTCTAGAAAATAAAACTTTATATTATATTATAATCTTGTAAAATTATTGATCATTTCAAAACTTTACGCTAAGCCGCATCTCCTACCGGCTACCGGAAAACCTTCGAATACTGTAAACCGAAGATTTTTTTTTTCATTTTGCGTTTTCTAGATAAATTTCATTTTGCGCAGTCTCAAATTTGCAAATGTCTTTAATCTTCTAAATCCTCTAATTGCATCGAAATATTCATGACAGTTTTATTTTTGCATTTTCTTTATAAATGCGAATATAGCGAAAATAAAACTGCTGCAAAAATTTCCCTATATAAGCTTCATAAAAATGAACTGTGGCACATTTTAACAACAGTTAATTGAAATGCAGCATTATGTGTGAGAACAAAAATTCAAATTGGATTAAAAAAAAACAGAATGGACCCTATAATAATGTCTCGTATGCCTCCACTGGATGTACCATCTAAAAAAAACTTGAGAAACTAATCTATTCACTTGAGGTCAAGGTCAAAGACCATTGCAGAAATCATATGCTTACGATTTACCCCCTCAGATCCTAAAATACAGTATGGTTATCTCTTAATTTTGCCGAGTGGCGACGCGGTCATATATCCCCTGTCAAGCTGACCAATCAAATTGCATGATTTACCTGGATATTTCACTTCAGCAGAATATAAGGGACCGACCATTTAACCGTTGAGAGGGGGGGTGGGGGCTTTGGTTTTTTTCTAAAAAAAAAATAATAATCTGGAGCCGATTTTATGTGAAAAAAAATATTTTGGCTGCCAAAATGATGAAAAAAAAATTTCTGACGGGGGCTTTCTGCCCGAAAAAATAATGTGAATTTTGAAAAAAAATTGTTGATACACGTGAAAAAAATAAATTGTTTCGCTCAAAAAAAAAATACCCCCCTTCAGGTTAAATGGTCGGTCCCTAGAATATATACCTCTATACAGAGTTTAGTCAAGGACTTATAATATACGTCCTTGGTTTAGTATACAAGAGATATATGTATTTTTTATTAAAAGATCTATCATGTGCATCATATCGATCTAGCTATATTTGCCTGAAGACGAGCCCCATGGCCGTGATTCAAGATTTTACATTTTATTCTAAGTCGATACATTACAAATTACATAGTATACAATATAAGCTCAGGTGCTTTTACAGCGCATAGAAATTAAATAAACGACATTCGCTAAATGTTCATGTATGACGATTTAGCTATTTGTGTACATTTATCAAATTATACCACTTACCGTGATTCCTATTGCTTCCAAATGATTAGTTTTAGTAGATGATCTTGCCATCCTCCACCCTCAAATAAATTTGTTGTATATACTTATTTATCAATACAATACTGTTGGTATTTGTTGATATTGGATATGCAAACAGAAAATAAAACTAGATATTTCCGGTTTACACAAATTGGGTCTCCAATATCTGTCCATTTACCGAAACCAGGTCAAGTAAAATTTATTTAAATTCGGTAAAACATAAAACAATCTGTAGAGCTTTTACATAATGATAAACATAAAACACAACAAAGACAATCATGCATACATAAAACGAGTCCAGCACTACATAAAAGCATACTGCATAATCAGTAACTGCACTTTTGACCAAGTTATGATACAATGAAATTATTAGCATCAGATTTAAATTTATCAATCCCGAAAGACATTTACTAAAATAGATAAAAAAGAAAGTTAAGAAAAAAATAACATGTAAAATATAAAAATTACCACAATTAGATAATAAAAAGTAGAATCAAGCCAAAGCAAAATTAAAAAAAGCAAAAACCACATGTTTCATGGATAAAATGACATTTTTATCAAAAATAGGTTAAAGTCATTTTATTCGATTTTTATGAAATCGGCACAAATAATCACTTAAGTTTTTCATGAGGGTCACTGCGGGAATCCGTAGAACTTATGATTAAATAACAATCGTAGCTACTCGGGCATTTCCGCTACACACACACCACTGTGACACACACTCACAAAACTGAAATGGCCGAGTAGTTACGATTGGACAAAGGGGCTGAAATTATACAAAAATAATGTTATTCTTAATTTATCGGCAATATGTACATTTTTCTCTTTGATCTTACTGACTGATATTGTCCTGTATCTCCATACTGACCTGATGCAAGAAAATATCAGTCAATGACGTCACGAATATGACGTCATTACTCTTCTGACGTTGCCGATAAAAACAATAATGGTAGTTTTGAAGGTCTCGACAGAAAATATCACTAGTATCACAGCTGGTCCTATCGGACTTGCCGCGATACGGTGATATTTTCTGTCTCGACCTTCAAAACTACCATTATTCTATAAATTCAAAATTCAAATTCAAATTCTTTAAATTTTTGGCCTAATCACAGGGCCCTTTCGGGCATAACAAAATCATGTATACTTTCACACGCAGACACATTCGTCCACCCATACATACACACACACTCACCTCTCTCACTAATTATATTAATTAGGTACAGCACAATAGAACATATAATCCATAAATAACAATAGTATCAATGGAGGGAGAGTTAGGTATATATATAAGAAGAGGGATAACTCTAATATTACAACTGTTATAAACTATTGATCGTTTCGATTAAGGTTCAACAAACCAGAGAGAGCCAGATATGTATAACAAAGGAAGATACTATATTCCACTCATAATGCTTATATAATATAAAATACAGTAATTCATAAAAAAAACTGTATAAACAGCATAAATTACCAATTATCTGTCTGTCTAAAAAATTTTGTTCTAATAAATCACATAAGTCCAGTAAAATTATTGGATCTTCGTTTGACATTATCCAAACGAATAAATTAGTGGAGTGAAGTCTTTTCAGATTTTGGAAAAGATTTGTTAATTTTGATAAAAATATATTCCTTCTGTTTTCATACAGAGGACAATGCAATAGAAAATGTTCTTCATTTTCTATCTGGTTCATTGAACAATACTGACAGATCCTTTCACATCGGGGCAGTGGCCCTAGTTTGCCTGCACTATTGACCCTTTTTTCATATCTACCCTTTTCAATTCTTAAAGAATGATTGCTAATTCTAAATTTGGTTAGCATATAACGTCTATTTTGATTCTTAATGTTTAGGTATCTTTCAAACTGAAAAGAGCATTTAAATTTGAAGTATGTATCTAATTTGCCCTGATCTTTCGGGAGAGTCTCTAACTGATTTCCAAGATTTTAAAAATTCTTCTCTAACCCGTTTTATAAGTATTCTATATGTATGACTCTTGATTTCTTATTGTTAGAAGATCTTAGAAGGCATGTCTTTTGAGGAATATTGATACCTTTCTGAGGAACATTTTAAGCAAAAGTAACGTAAGGAATCATGAAAATTCTCGACAAGTTTTCATCTTTTTTTCTTTTTTCAATATAGAAAGTACCATTTAAATTTTTCCTTTTATTCAACCATTGGTCAGTATGAAAAAAAAATGTAAATAATGTTTAATTTTAGTTATATAAGTTGCCCAAAGCATTCTTGACATGCGAAATCTTGTGAAGTCTTATGTAAACACTCCAAGTAATGAAATTATACTTTAAACTGAATACAAATTATATCAATCCACTCGTTACCGTGAGGCATTGAAAGTAGATAAAAGTGTACATGATGAAGGCGTTTATTCTTTATATTCTTTTGCCAGTGTTTGAAAACAAAAGTTAATTTAGTTTCTACAGTTTCGGCAACTCTTCAATGCAGATCAAATCATCAAAATATTTGAAGTCCAACGTATAGGAAAGAACTATTAAATACTACTCCAAACTTTACCCTTTTGAAAACGAAGTAAAACTGGCCTTTAGAGAACAACTTAACAAAAATATAGGTACAGAAAAATATCTTAAAACTTTAAAGAAAAACTGTCCTCATACACTGGGGCCTGTTAATGAAAGTGTCCTAAGATAAGATGAATCGTTTGATGGTCTTAAGACACATCTTTGTCCTAAGATATGTCTTAAGACGTACTTTAGACATGACTTAGGACGCTTAGATCAGACTAATATTAAGAGACTTTCATTAAACAGGGCCCTTGTCACCAAAATTAATTTTACATGGGAAATCAAAACTAATATAGGTCCTGAGAAATACTTGTCAGAATTAACATATCTTAAATACAGACAAATCGCGATTGTAACCAAATTTCGCATTAGTGACCTTTGTCTACAAAAAGAAACTATACATTGTCGCTTTGTGAATATTCCTCAATAATGAATATGCCAAAGTAGTCGAATATTAGGGTCGTTTTCTATTTCTATTTTTTATATGGTTCTTTGTATGTTTATATATGCTTTCAACCCTTAGGGTTATAATTGTGCATTTCTGAATAAATAAATCGCAAACGATAAGATTTTACTAGGAAACATAAAACTTCCCAGCATGTGAAAGCCTATCCAGATTTGAAAAGTTAGTTTCCTTATCAATCTAAATTTAACCCTTTTACCGGTGATTTTTTTGCCATGTTAGAAAAATCTGTGTAGCATTATTCTTTGATTTATAAACACTTATAGGGGGCAACTTCCATCCCGATTAAATCGGAATGTGTAATCGGGATTACCTCTCTTTTGGCATACCTCAAATACAGCAAGTGAAGTTGCCATCTTGATTGACAATGCCGAGGAAAAAAATGGTGTCACTGTTAAATGTAGTTATTCTATAATATATAAATACTAATGGTAAAGTTGTATTGACATTAAAATGAATAAAAAAGGATATTCACTCGATAGAAAGGATATTCTCTCCATGAAAAGGATATTCACCGCGGGAAACGTCACGTCCGACATTTTTTTTAGAAAAAGGGAAATCCCGTATTTATATCGTCCAATCGCATTGCTATGTAACATTGTCGCGTGACAACGTCATCGGCATAACTAAAAACAGAATTGCTTCATCTAAAGAAAAGAAGATCAGCGAAAATGGTGCAAATATGCAAAGAGGAAGACACTTAAAATACGAAACAAGTCAGCGTAACACTGGTAAAGCCGTTCACACATTGGGAAAAAATCTCCCGACGGATGTCACAACACATAGCGCAGAATCGTCGCACATCACACAGGTGCAAGGAGTGAAAAGGAAGAACACAAGCATTCATTTAAAAGACAGAAATCATCGATTATTTAGGATAAAAAATTTATTCTTTAAATAAAGTCTTTGAAGAACGTTCGCTTGTTACATTAAAATGTCAATTCCCTCCCTTCTTCACATTCTCCCACCAGTGACGAACACTAAAAAGCCGATACTCAGTGTTAGCTAGAATCTGTAAATTTCTGACAGTAAAGATAATAATAATGTTATATTTATTGTTTTACTTATCCTCAAAATATTTTTGAAAAGTATATATTTCATTTATTTTATGCAATGTCCAAAGCCTCTTTAATTCGACACCCATTGAAAATTTCTAGGTGTATAGTGTAATACATAATAAAAAGAATTATTATGTATTTATCGGATAATAGAATAAAACAGTTACTGTCATTAGTTTCGGTAAATGTGCAGTGTTATTGACTTTTGGGAAAACAGATATTCACCTCGCCATGCGGCTCGATGAATATCTGTTTCCCCAAATGTCAATAACAAATTTTTTTGAACTTATACACCAAAACTTCCCAAATTTTAAAAATTTCAATCAGTTTCAAAAAATTAGTTTCATTCTGAATCCAAACTCAGCCCTTTTACCGGTAGTATGTACCTTTCTGAAACAATCTGCTGAATTGATATAGGGTCCACGCCGGTCAGAGAGTCATCTATCTCATTGTATAATGTATATGTTTTGTGTTGTATTGTATTGCTTTGACCCTTAGGGGTGTAATTTTGCAATAAAGATATATAATAATAACACTGCACATTTACCTCAACAAAAGACAGTAACTGTATAATATTCTACAATGCATTCCTTAATGTTATGATATTTGTTTGGCCTAGTTGTAATTTTCTGGAACATTGACTTAAGTACATTAACTTAAGTATTGGATGTAAACCAGTGGCGGATTTCGGGACAGCCCCCCCCCCTCCCCCCTCCCCGCTTAGGTAGGAAAATATTTAAAATTCCTAGGGTTTTTAAAAAAATTGGGTTCCGGGCCCCCCTTTTGAAAAAAATATTGGTCGGGCCCCCTTAGCAGAAAGTCTGGATCCGCCACTGTAAACTCAGGTCCACGTGTTGGAAGAAATGCTTCCCGCACGTTAAAGAACCCTTGTAGCAAGCTCTTTTTTGAGTGGTCCGTAGGTGATCGGCTACAAGGCTAAATTCCCCGCCCCTTTCGATTTCACCCTACGTTTCCATTGGCAGTCAGAATTTCCCTCCATACCCCAAAGTGATTATTTATTAACAAACTTGTTCTCGTCATGATATAGCTGAAATATTGCTCAGTAGACGTTAAACAATACCCAATCAATCAATCAATCAATCATTGGAATATTCAGGATCTTTCACTTAGGTAAATCATATTAGTCATGTGATTGTCAGTTGATGGAGAGTTTTACGGGTGTTTCTTGTTAAAGATAATTCTGGAAATATTGTATAAATATTTATAAAGCTAAGGTAGCAAAAAGGGTAAAATCGACAGTAGACACTTTAATGACTTTATACAGGATTTTCTCTAATTTCTAGCAAATATAAACACCTCCTGACTAGTTGGTAATCGAAATGATAATCAACATGGGTATTATTTGATCTCAGTTGGCGATTGGTCAATCATGTAAATGTCTCGTGTCAGTTTATAGAAATAGTGCAACCGAATGTTAACACCTGCATCATTGTCTAGCGAAACGATTTTTGCATTTTCATGACTAAGATAATTAAATTTATTGATGATATGACATTTTTTATCAAAAATGTTATATTCAACACCCCTTTCAATGAATGGCGCAATGATACACATAGCAACGATGATAGCAACAAAATGGCGGCATACTTGAGAATGGAGACTACGGAGATCGCTTTATTTCAAATAAATTGAATAGAAATAAGGAGAAACAATCTCTAACATTGTTTTCCGGTTTATTACGATAATTTCTCACATCTCGATAGTTAAATTTTCACATTTTGAAGTTCTCGGGTAAACCTCGAACTTTAAAATGTGAAAATTTAACTATCTCGATGTGAGAAATATACGTAATAAACTGGAAACAATGTTAGAGACTATATATAACGCACATCTTTTGTATTGGAAATCGACATCAGTTATTGTGAATCTTTTAGATACCGACCATTTAACTTAAAGGGGGTATGGTTTTTTTTCT
>MJUU01040540.1:24898-47147 GCA_002080025.1 Modiolus philippinarum
TTACAACTTGTTGATTCTTTTCTTCACTACTGTTTGCTTTCTTTTGCACAAGAAAGTCTTGCAAGCACGTTTATGTTATGAAAATGGGACTTCTTTCTTGTGTTTGAATATTAAAAGGGTAGTGAGAAATCTGGGGAAATTTAGTTGAGCTCCGGTAACAATAGCTATCTTTGGGCATGCGCAAAGATACCAAAAATTAACGTAAAAATGACTAAGTTCAACAACTGATATTTTTGACATAAATTATCAAAAATCAAAATCAAAGTACCATGCACACCTTTGATATATGTTCATTTGATCTGCAAAATAAAAACTTCCTGTTTCAAATACTGTAGGAGATTTGCTCCAGACAAAGGGGGTACCCTATTGTTAAAAATTTGACGTAAATTTTGACGTGCTCCCGACAAATGATGTACCCATTTGGCAGCCGCCCACCCGCCGCCTGCCCACCGCCTGCCCACCCGCCATTTTTACCATTTGAATAACCGGATTTTTCCGATGGAAAACCCGGTTAACAATCAAAAGTATTGGCAGACATGAAGTGGTTGCCCAACATTTCCTGATTCGATTATCATTTTCAAGCTTCTGAATAAATTTCCAATCATTCAAAGTTTAATCCAAGAAATCTTTGACAAAAACAAATTGTTCACAGACATACAAAGTAAAAACTACAAGTCTACCTGCATTTTGTTCTGATGTCCTAACAACATACATCTTTGTTCTATTTTTTTGAACTGTACTGTTTTGTGAACAACATATATCCATTCTTTGTTTTTAAACAACATATATCATTACTTTGTTTTGTGAACAATATATATCATCGTGTTATGAACAACATACACCTTTGTTTTATTTTTGTGAACAACTTAAATCTCTACTTTGTTTTGTGAACAACATAATCTCTACTGTTTTGTGAACAACATATATATCACTGTTCTGTTTTGTGAACAACACATATCCATTCTTTGTTTTGTGAACAACATATATCACTGTTATGCTTTTAATCAACATATATCCATTCTTTGTTTTGTGAACAACATTTACACTTTGTTTTGTGAACAATATGTATTATTGTGTTATGAATAACATACATCTTTGTTTTATTTCTGTGTACTGTTCTGTTTTGTGAACAACATATATCTCTACTTTGTTTTGTGAACAACATATATCTCTTCTGTTTTGTGAACAACATATATCTCTTCTGTGTTGTGAATAACATATATCTCTACTTTGTTTTGTGAACAACATATATCTCTTCTGTTTTGTGAACAACATATATAACTGTTCCAGGCTGTCAAGCCACTTTTGGTCATTCCTATATAGGAAAACTTTAGAAAAATAGGAAAATCAAAATCCAAATATAGGACAAAAATAGGAACAAAATCTTCAATTTTTCTACAATTTTGCCAACTGCAAGCAAAGAATCATATATGAAAATTTTGTGATTGGGATGTAAAAATGAATTTCACTTTTGCTTGAAGTGGAAAACAGATAAATTTAATTACAATATCAAATGACATCCAAATCTTTTGAAAGTTTGAGTTTTGAAAATCATTCTGCACGCTTTCGTGCGAAAATTTTTTAACAGCATACTAGACAAAATTATCAAAAATAACCAATTTTACACTTGCATATTGATTGCAAAGGACAGAATATAACATTCTATGGTCAAATATAGGAAATCATAGGAAAAAAATGGTCAATTACAGGAAAATATAGGAGGTTTCTCCAATATAGGAAATAAAGGGCTACGCAGAGCGCAGCATGTCGACCACTGAAATTTGAAAAAGTGTAATTTAGAGCAAATTTGGACAAGGTAAACAGCTTGACACAGTAATTAGATGGACACAAAAAAGCTTGATACAGAAATAAGCTGGACCCAAAATAGTAAGCAGAATAATCGAAAGAAAACATCCCATCAAAATCTGATGAAAAATAAGGATTTCGCATATTTCTTATAATTGCAATTTTGGCCCCTCTGACCCCTTATAGCTAGGAAATGATATGAGCTACACCAAATCCATTGAATACTACTTAAAGCTTACAATGAGAGGAACACAAGGAATAAAATCCCATCAAAATCTGATGAAAAATAAAGATTTAATATATTTGTAATAATTGCAATTTTGGCCCCTTTGACCCCTTATAGCCCGGAAGTGGTAATAGATACATCAAATCTGTTGACATACTACTGAAAGCTTGCACTGAGAGCAATCCAAAGAAAATAATCCCATTAAAATCTGATCTAAAATAAGATTTCACATATTTCTAAAAATTGCAATTCTGGTCCCTTTGACCCCTTATAGCTCAGAAGCGAAAAGAGCTACACCAAATCTGTTGACATACAACTGAAAGCTTACAATGAGAGGAATCTAAAGAAAAAAATCCCATTGAAATCCGATGAAAAATAAAAATTTTAGGTAATCCGTATGTTTGCAATTTTGGTCCTGTTGGGCCCTCATAGCTTGGAAAGAAAACAAATTATCAAAAATTTTGTGCAGCACTAGTTAATTTTTCATAAGGAATCCATTGCAAAAAACTCCATCAAAATCAGACTAAAAATAAAAAATTGAAATTTTTGAAATTTGCCCCTTTTGGGCCCATTTATCTCCTGAACAGTACATGCCACATGAAATCCGTTGACAAGCTCCAGATTGGAAATTTTCTAAGGAGTACACTGAAAGAAACCCCATCAAAATCCGATAAATAATAAAGATTCTACAGTAAAATATGTGAAAACACCCATTTAACCCTTTTTTGGCCCCTAATTCTGAAATGGGTAGGGCCAAAAACTAAAAGAAAAAAAAGTTTCTCAGGAATATTCCAAGAAACGTCATACTAAAATTTGAAAAAAATCTGTCAACCAGAACCAAAGTTATGCTGTCCACAGACACAAAAATACCTAATTTAACCCCTTTTTTGCCTCTTCTTCAAAAACGGATGGGGCAAGGAATGTGAAATTAAAACCTGGGCTTAAGCTTGTGCCAAAAAACATCATACTAAAATTTGATAACAATCCGTTCACTAGAACTAAAGTTACGCTGTCCACAGACGCCGACGCCAGCGCCGTACCATAATACGACCCCAAAATTTTTGCGGTCGTATAAAAATAGGAAAATATAGGAGACCTGACAGCCTGCTGTTCTGTTTTGTGAACAACATATATCAATTCTTTGCTTTGTGAACAACCTACATAATTACTTTGTTTTGTGAACAATATATATCATTGTGTTATGAACAACATACATGTTTTGTTTTATTTTTGTTAGCAGCATACAAGATGGAGGCTATGATCTGTATAACTAACAATCCAGGTTTATGTACAGCACAAAATACATTTTCATCTAATTCATGTCAACAGGTACAGATGATATAAAATGAATTTATTCATTAAAACACATATATATTTATATCTACCTATAAATACAGAAACTGCACCACAGCTTGGTGATGTGACTAAATTTGTAAGTTTCTCAACATTTAACTTATTATCTGTAACATCTACATGGTCAGTCTACAAAAAAACATTGGTAATATGTACACAACACTAAAAACAATACTAAACATTCTTGTTTTGTCAATATTAATTTCATAATGTGTTAATTTCTATTAAAATCAATTCAGTGTGAATATTTGATCCTAATACAACATACTTTTGAGTAACAACTGAAAATACATTATTCCCTGTGTAGGAACAAGTTATTGTACTAATCTGCAAATAACTACCCAATATTTTATTAGAAAAAGTTTTCATCACTCTTAACACTTCAAATTATTTGTTATCAGATCTCGCATATTAATTTTGAAATATTTGTATCTCAACAAAGGCCCAATAATTAATTAACTTGATTTGATAACAAGCTGTATTCAAGTGAATTTTTTTTATTGCAAGAGTCATTCATTGTTGAACTATTGCCGATGGCCATCTTGGTTTGGACAGAGACCTACCAGACAGAAATTTTTTCAAACTTTGAAAGGTAAAACTGAAAGCACTATTACAACAAAGTTTCTATCCTTACAGATAAGACATTTTTCTTCAAAGTTTTTGCGAAAGCTGATCTTGGCTGAGGAAGTAGAGCTTTAAATGTATTAATCAGTAGAAACTTACCATATTATATACCCTGATTATCCTCCACTAATAGGTGGAATCACAGCTATTTCATCTCCTTCTACAGATTCTATTACACCATCAACAGACAAGTACTCCTCATTCAGGGACAGAATTATATTCTCAGAAATTACTGATAAACTGAAAAATAAAGACAATAAATCATAAAGTGCATTCTTCATTACAAGGGTTATATTTCATCAATACAATGTATATGAATTTAAGGGCATTTTAGGCCGAACAAAATTATCAGACAGAATTTTTTCATATTAAGATATTTGGTAGGTCTTCACTCATATTTTCCAAAACTAACATAACAAGTGAAGACCCTAACAGATGTCTCTCCTGTCCCTGCTGGCCTCTAAATTGATGTGAAATCTAAGTGAACTAATCAGAAAATTGAAAATGCTCACTAGACTGTGAAATTGAGGTCAAGGACAAAAGTCACCTGCCAGACTGACATGTACTACCCAAGACCAACATACATACCAAATACATTGTATTATCAACCTATCACTTCTAGTTTTTGAAAAGTGGACTTAAGCAGAGAAACTTAACTTGGCCACTAAACCGTGAAATTGAGGTCAAGGACTAAAGTCACCTGCCAGACTGACATTTACTACCCAAGACCAACCTACATACCAAATATTATCAACCTACCACTTCTAGTTATTGAGAAATGGACTTCAGCAGAGAAACTTAATGTGGCCATTAGACCGTGAAATTGAGGTCAAGGACAAAAGTCACCTGCCAGACTGACATGTACTACCCAAGACGACCTACCACTTCTAGTTATTGAGAAATAGACTTGAGCAGAGAAACTTAACGTGGCCACTAGAATGTGAAATTGAGGTCAAGGACAAAGTCACCTGCCAGACTGACATGTACTACCAAGACCATCCTACATATCAAATATTATCAACCTACCACTTCTAGTTATTGAGAAATGGACTTAAGCAGAGAAACTTAACGTGGCCATAAGAAAGTGAAATTGAGCTCAAGGACAAAAGTCACCTGCCAGACTGACATGTACTACCAAAGACCAACCTACATACCAAATATTATCAGCCTACCACTTCTAGTTATTGAGAAATGGACTTAAGCAGAGAAACTTAACGTGGTCACTTGACCGTGCAATTGAGGTCAAGGTCACATGACATTATGTCCGTCAGGTAGCATTTGATTAGTACTACCACTGGACCACATATGATGTTCCTACATCAAAGGGTTTTCAAAATATCCTCTATTAAGTAAAAGTTAACGCCGTCGGCTTTGTCATACTTTGCACACCTGTGTCTCGCTTTCCGTGACTTTCGTTGCGGGCAAGACAAAAATGATATTTCACAGATCAGCTTTTCCCATTATCAGGCTTTGAAATTCAGGCCAAATTCAGTATTTTTCAGCAACTCTGAGAACATGCTTATTGTTTAGCTATCAAAAGAAATAAATATCAGATAGACTTTAAAAATATTTTGATATGTAGGAGGGATACACTTCAGTTATCTGTTGAGCTGAAAAAAATCTATGTCACCAGATCCCTTACCAAACTAGACAGGTTGGAATAAGGCATAAAGTGGTACTACAAATATTTTAAGCATGTTTTGATGAACTAGAGGCTCCCAGGAGCCTGTATAGCTCACCTCTATTTAGCAGTGGTACATCCATGCAATAACATTGATTTTTTAAATACATTTCCTATAAGGTCTAAAGTTAATCAATGGGACTGCTGGTGGTTATCTTGGATTATGAAGGGACATGTCAGACAGAATTTTTACTTAACACCACCCAAGGACTATTATGACAAAGTTTGGTTGCAATTGGCAAATTGGTTTCAGAGGAGTTGATTGTTGAATGCATTTGCCATAGGGTCTAATGTTAATCAATGGACCCCATTAGTGGCCATCTTGGATTACGCACTGACATGTCAGATACAATTTTTCATTTACACCACCAAAGTACTAATGTGACAGAAATTTCCTTGCAAATGGCTCAGTGGTTTCAGGAGTAAATTTTTGAATGCATATCACATAGGGTCCAATGTTAATCAATGGACCCGCTAGCGGCCATGTTGAATTACGCACAGACATGTCCGACACAATTTTTAGGTACATCACCCAAAGACTATTGTAACAAAATTTGGTTGCAATTGGCCAAACGGTTTCAGAGGAGCTTATTTTCTTTGAATGCATTTCCTTTTAGCGTCCAACGTAAATCAATGGGGCCCACTGGTGGGGCCATCTTGGATTATACATGGACATGTCGGACACAATGTTTCATTTACACCACCTAAGGACTACTGTGACAAAATTTGGTTGCAATTGGCCCAGTGGTTTCAGAGGAGTTGATCTTTAACAATGGACGACGGACGGACGACGGCAACTGACGCCAAGTGATGGCAATAGCTCACATGGCCTTTTAGGCCAGGTGAGCTAAAAATTGAGGTAATTTGTGAAAGTGCGATTTTGGTCCCCTAAGGGGCCTTATAGCTTGGAAACGGTAAGAGCTACGCAAAATCCGTTGACATAATCCCGAAAGCTCATGTCAAGAGGAATCCAAAGAAAGAAACCCCATCAAAATCCGATGAAAAATAAAAAATTGAGGTACTTTGTAAAAGTGCGATTTTGGCCCCCTTAGGCCCCTTATAACTCGGAAACGGTAAGAGCTACGCAAAATCCATTAACACACATCCGAAAGCTTATGTCAAGACAAATCCAAAGTAAGAAACCCCATCAAAATCCGATGAAAAATAAAAATTTGAGGTACTTTGTAAAAGTGCGATTTTGGCCCCATTTGACCCCTTATAGCAAGGAAAGAGAAAGAGTTATCCAAAATCTGATAGTTGTGCGCCATGCTTATTTTTCATAAGAAATCCAATGAAAAAAACTGCATCAAAATCCGACTAGAAATAAAAAAAAAATAAAATTTCCATAGGGTCCAATGTTAATCAATGGGTCCCACTGGCGGCCATCTTGGATTATGCACAGACATGTCGGACACAATTTTTAATTTACACCACCCAAGGACTATTGTGACAAAATTTGACTGCAATTGGCCCAGTGGTTTCAGAGGAGTTGATCTTTAACGATGGACAACAGATGGACGGACGGACGGACGGACGGACAAACGCCAAGTGATGGCAATAGCTCACATGACCTTTTAGGTCAGGTGAGCTAAAAAGCACATTTTTAGTTGGGCATGCATGCAAATTCAAGGAAACGACATATATAAATATTTTAGTAACCTTTTCTTGGCTTTTAGTCTGCATATAGCTATTTTATGTTTCAATTATGTTTGTTTGACATTATATATGTATTTGCAAGATGAGTGTTCCACTTCTTGTTCATGTTTAATTGGCATAAATTATTACTTTGAGAATGGCAGTTATTTATCAAAAGTGTTTGGTTGTAGCTGATTATTAGTCGCCGCGAGGACGCGGCAACTTTATTTGTGATTTCTTTAGAAAGTGCTCATGGAGGGGCATGTGATGTAAAATGGAAAGTTTTAGTTTGAAAAAAATGAAGTCAATTAAAGAAAATGATTAAAATATAATCAATCAGAGTGTAACGTCTGAAATTAAAAACAACAGCTCATATGGTTTTTATACAAAGCCAGTGTGTGTGTGAGAGAGAAAGTTCAGAGTTCATTGACAAAATTATACAGTCTGGGAAACAGATGTCTATTTTTAGACATACAGTGTAGATATGTTTATAAATTATCGGACAGCAATTTGTTAAATATGTACCGGTACATCGAGTGAAGGAAATTGGTATTTGGTACAGCAGCAGTCACACTGAATCGTAAACAAAATATGCATATTGGGGTTAAAAATCTAAGTCAGATTAATTGCATTAAAATAAGTTATCATTAGTTAGCATGGTCATTTTTTCACGTTTGATGACTGAAATGGATCGTAAATAGTTAAGGAAAATGTTTATGATTTTTAAGAAAAAAATTTACTAACGGAACAAATATTAAAGTATTCAATCCATACACAAACCCTATTTTGTAGGAAGAAATAAAATAATAAATTAGATATAATGATTGAACTATTTTTCTAGAATTTATGTCTCTTTTACCTTTGACTTAAAAATTGCCAAAAAAATATTTGAAAAAAATATAGTCAATAAGAAATTAAGCAGTTTGCAGTTGTGTCTATCCGCCATAAACAACAAGAGCTGTCGCTGAATGGCAGCCAAATATACAACCGCTCATTGAACCCTGAATCGATATGGTAAGTGCAAAATTAAGTTGGTGTGGACATAATACAGGTGTGGACACAGTACAAGTGTGGACACAATACAAATATGGACTCAATGATATAATCTTCAAGAAAGAACTTTTCACAAGGGTTCCAATGAAAACACTCTGTCTAAATCAGACTAATACAAGAGCTGGCGCCGAATGGCGGCCTGATATACCCCCGCTCATTGAACCCTGAATCAATGTGGCAAGTGCAAATTTAATTGTATAGGGGCACAATACAAGTGTGGACACAGTACAAGTGTAGACACAATTCAAGTATAAACACAATGATATAATCCTAGTAACCAACATGTTCAACGATAACTGTCTACACAACAATTGAATCTGCCTTACATTTTAAAAGAAATTGTGACAAAAATTCCATAAATTGTACTACAATGAAAAACAATGACGTCTCGGCAAACAGGAAGTGCTTATGGCGTAACCTTGAAATCAGAATACATGATAGATTGGACCATAAGGAATATCTGTGTATAATAACAGTTGAATCCTACTGACAGTTTCAGAAAAAATTGTGACGAAAAATGCCATATATTGTACAACAATGAAGAACTATGACATATCAGCAAACAGGAAGTGCTTATAACATAGCCTTGAAATCCATATACACAACAGCTAGATTGGACCATAAGGAAGCTCTGTGCAAAACAACAATTGAACCCAACTTCTGGTTTCAAATGAAATTGTGACGAAAAATTCCATATATTGTACAACAATGAAGAACTATGACATATCAGCAAACAGGAAGTGCTTATAATATAGCCTTGAAATCCAAATACACAACAGCTAGATTGGACCATAAAGAAGCTCTGTGCAAAACAACAATTGAATCCCACTTACAGTTTCAGAAAAAATTGTGACGAAAAATTCCATATATTGTACAACAATGAAAAAAAATGACGTCTCGGCAAACAGGAAGTGCATACGGCATTACCTTGAAATCGGAATACACGATAAATTGGACCATAAGGAAGCTCTGTGCAAAACAACAATTGAATCCCACTTACAGTTTCAGAAAGAATTGTGACGAAAAATTCCATATATTGTACAACAATGAAAAACAATGATGTCTCGGCAAAAAGGAAGTGCTTACGACTTTGAAATCGTAATTCACAATAGATTGGACCATAAGGAAGCTCTGTACAAAACAACAATTGAATCCCACATACAGTTTCAGAAAAAATTGTGACGAAAATTTCCATATATTGTACAACAAAGAAACACAATAACGTCTCGGCAAACAGGAAGTGCTTAAGGCATTACCTTGAAATCAGAATAAACAATAAATTGGACCAAAAGGAAGCTCTGTGCAAAACAACAATTGAATCCCACTTGCAGTTTCAGAAAAAATTGTGACGAAAAATTCCATATATTGTACAACAATGAAAAACAATGATGTCTCGGCAAACAGGAAGTGCTTATGACTTGACCTTGAAATCAGAATACACAATAGATTGGACCATAAGGAAGCTCTGTACAAAACAAGGATTGAATCCCACCTACAGTTTCAGAAAAAATTGTGACGAAAATTTCCATAATTGTACAACAATGAAACACAATGACGTCTCGGCAAACAGGAAGTGCTTATGACGTAACATTAAAATCGGAATACACGATAGATTGGACCCTAAAGAAGCTCTGTGCAAAACAACAATTGAATCCCACTTACTGTTTCAGAAAAAATTGTGACGAAAAATTCCATATAATATACCACATTAAAAAACAATGACATCTCGGCAAACAGGAAGTGCTTATGGCATTACCTTGAAATCGGAATACACGATAAATTGGACCATAATGAAGCTCTGTGCAGAACAACAATTGAATCCACCTACAGTTTCAGAAAAAATTGTGATGAAAAATTCCATATATTGTACAACAATGAAAAACAATGATGTCTGGGCAAACAGGAAGTGCTTACGACTTAACCTTGAAATCAGAATACACGACAGATTTTACCATAATGAAGCTCTGTGCAAAACAACAATTGAATCCCACTTACAGTTTCAGAAAAAATTGTGATGAAAAATTCCATATATTGTACAACAATGAAAAACAATGACGTCTCGGCAACCAGGAAGTGCTTAGGAAGTAAACATTAAATCGGAATACATGATAGATTGGACCATAAGGAATATCTTAGCATAACAACAATTGAATCCCTCTTACAGTTTAAGAAAAAAATTGTGAAGAAAAATTCCATATGCTGTATAACAATAAAAAAAACTAGATGTTGTCGGAAACGACAGCTATCCCCGCACTCCCTGTTTGACACAGAAAACAGTTGTTATACACCCTTGGCATAATTTTTTTCATTATCTTTGAAATCTACCTATTGATAGTCATTATTGTTACTAAAAGAATTCTAGGATATATGGTTGCNGATTGAATCCCACCTACAGTTTCAGAAAAAATTGTGACGAAAATTTCCATAATTGTACAACAATGAAACACAATGACGTCTCGGCAAACAGAAGTGCTTATGACGTAACATTAAAATCGGAATACACGATAGATTGGACCCTAAAGAAGCTCTGTGCAAAACAACAATTGAATCCCACTTACTGTTTCAGAAAAAATTGTGATGAAAAATTCCATATAATATACCACATTGAAAAACAATGACATCTCGGCAAACAGGAAGTGCTTATGGCATTACCTTGAAATCGGAATACACAATAAATTTGACCATAATGAAGCTCTGTGCAAAACAACAATTGAATCCAATTTACAGTTTCAGAAAAAATTGTGATGAAAAATTCCATATATTGTACAACAATGAAAAACAATGATGTCTGGGCAAACAGGAAGTGCTTACGAATTAACCTTGAAATCAGAATACACGATAGATTTTACCATAATGAAGCTCTGTGCAAAACAACATTTGAAACCCACTTACAGTTTCAGAAAAAATTGTGACGAAAAATTCCATATATTGTACAACAATGAAAAACAATGACGTCTCGGCAAACAGGAAGTGCTTAGGACGTAAACATTAAATCGGAATACATGATAGATTGGACCATAAGGAATATCTTAGCATAACAACAATTGAATCCCTCTTACAGTTTAAGAAAAAAATTGTGACGAAAAATTCCATATGCTGTACAACAATAAAAAAAACAATACAGTCTCGGCAAACAGGAAGTACTTATGCGGTAACCTTGAAATCTATATATACTCATCAGACCATCATGAGGAAGCTTTTGCCAAACAAGAGCTGGCGCCGAATGGCAGCCTGATATATCCCTGCTCATTGAACCCTGAATCAATGTGGCAAGTGAAAATTTAATTGTATAGGGACACAATACAAGTGTGGACACAATTCAAGTATAAACACAATGATATAATCATAGTAACCAACATGTTCAACGATAACTGTCTGCACAACAATTGAATCTGCCTTACATTTCTAAAAGAAATCGTGACAAAAATTCCATAAATTGTACAACAATGAAAAACAATGACGTCTCGGAAAACAAGAAGTGCTTATAACATAACCTTGAAATCCGAATACACGATAGATTGGACCATAAGGAATATCTGTGCATAATAACAATTGAATCCTACTTACAGTTTCAGACGAAATTGTGACGAAAAAAATTCCATATATTGTGCAACAATGAAAAACAATGATGTCTCGGCAAACAGGAAGTGCTTATGACTTCACCTTGAAATCGGAATATACGATAGATTTGACCATAAAGAAGGTCTGTGCAAAACAACAATTGAACCCCACTTACAGTTTCAGAAAAAATTGTGATGAAAAATTCCATATATTGTACAACAATGAAAAACAATGATGTCTTGGCAAACAGGAAGTGCTTATGACTTGACCTTGAAATCGGTATACATGATAGATTGGACCATAAGGTAGATCTGCGCATAACAACAATTGAATCCCTCTTCCAGTTTCAGAAAAAAATGTGACGAAAAATTCCATATGCTGTACAACAATTAAAAAAACAATAAAGTCTCGGCAAACAGGAAGTACTTATGCGGTAACCTTGAAATCTATATATACTCATGGGACCATCATGAGGAAGCTTTTGTGGAAATATGAATTCATTCTGTAAATTAGTTGCTGAGAAAAGTGTGGTTACGGACGGACGGACGAACAGACGAACGGACGAACGAACGGAGGTAAACCAGTATACCCCCACTACTGTGTAGTGGGGGTATAAATATGAATTCATTCTGTAAAGTAGTTGCTGAGAAAAGTGTGGTTACGGACGGATGGACGAACGGACAAACGGACAAACGAACGGAGGTAAACCAGTATACCCCCACTACTATGTAGCGGGGGTATAATAAAATTCACTTTTTTTCAGCCTATTTGATATTTTTACACATCTACATATAGTGTTCTTCCTTTGTCTAAGTTTCATCAAAATCCTTCAAGTGGATTAAGAGGAGTTGTGCATACGAGGTAACCCATACATAGGAATCAATGAAAACTTAAAGTCGAATTATCTCCCCTTCCTGGTTTCTAACAATAATTATATTACTTCATGCACATCTCCATATAGTGTTCTCACTTTGTGTAAAGTTTTATTAAATTCCTTCAAGTGGTATAAGAGGAGATGCGCTTACGAGGTAACCAAAAAATTTTAGCAAATTTAAGTAAAAGACCTTCCATAGATCATTCCTGTAATGTTTGGTTCAATTGCTTCAGTAGCTTTAAAGGAGATAGCAAATATATGCCTTTCCCATAGGGTCCCATGTTAAACTATGATCTGCGCTGGCGGCCATGTTTTTTGGCGGATCGGAAAAATTTCGGCAATCTAAGTAAAGGACCTTCCATACACCATTCCTGTAAAGTTTGGTTCAGTTTTGATCAGTTGTTTCAGAAGAGATAGCCAAAATGTGCATTTTCCCATAGGGTCCCATGTTAAACTATGTTTGACCCTAGCGGCCATGTTTTTTGGCGGATCAAAAAATTTCGGCAATCTTTGTGAAGGACCTTCAATACATCATTCCTGTAAAGTTTGGTTGAAATTGGTCCAGTGGTTTCAGAGGAGATAGCAAATATATGCTTTTCCCATAGGGTCCTATGTTAAACTATGTTCTGCGCTGGCGGCCATGTTTTTTCATGGATTGAAAAAATTTCGGCAAACTATGTAAAAGACCTTCCATACATCATTCCTGTAAAGTTTGGTTCCATTTGCTTCAGTAACTTCAAAGGAGATAGCAAATATTTGCTTTACCGATAGGGTCCCATGTTAAACAATGTTCTGCGCTGGCAGCCAAGTTTTTTCACGGATCCAAAAAATTTCAGCAAACTATGTAAAGGACTTTCCATACATCATTCCTGTAAAGTTTGGTTCCATTTGATTCAGTAACTTCAGAGGAGATAGCAAATATTTGCTTTTCCCATAGGGTCCCATGTTAAACTATGTTCGGTGCTGGCGGCCATGTTTTTTCACGGATCGAAAAAATTTCGACAAACTAAGTAAAGGATCTTCCATACATCATTCCTGTAAAGTTTGGTTCAATTTGCTTCAGTAGCTTCAAAGGAGATAGAAAATATATGCTTTTTCCCATAGGGTCCAATGTTAAATCTAAGTTCAGCGCTGGCGGCCATGTTTTTTGGCGGATCGGAAAAATTTAGGCAAACTAAGTAAAGAACCTTCCATACATCATTCCTGTAAAGTTTGGTTGAAATTAGTCCAGTGGTTTCAGAGGAGATAGCAAAAATGTGAAAAGTTTACGGACGACGATGATGGATGACGGACGCCAAGTGATGGCAAAAGCTCACATGGCCTTTGGCCAGGTGAGCTAAAAATTTGAATTCTTTGAAAAAGCCTGTAAAAAACACAAAACACTGGTAGCCATGCTGGCTAATGAAAAGAAAGTTTAAGTAACGTAACTAAACTAAACAAAATACGTAATGAAAAGGGGAGTGAAATACAAATCTTACATAAGGAGAAACAACCATGAGTTTTCGCATAGAAAAGTCCAATCGCAATTCTATACGACATCAAATCACCCATTGTCCAATAAGAAAATCTCGTAACTGCATGTCAAATATCAAGTGCCTAGGACTACCCCTTACACACCTTGTTAATCGAAAACAGTAAGAGCTACACCAAATCTGTTGATACTACTGAAAGCTTACATCAAGAGGAATTCAAAGACAAAATCCCATTGAAATCTGCTAAAAAATAAAGATTTCACATATTTAGAAAAATTGTAATTTTGGCCCCTTTGACCCCTTATAGCTCAGAAACAGGAAGAGCTATGCCAAATCCGTTGGCATACAACTGAAAGCTTATATCAAAAGGAATTCCAAGAAAAAAATCTCATTGAAATCTGATGAAAAATAAAGATTTAACATTTTTAGAAAATTTGCAATTTTGGCCCCTTTGACCCCTTGTAGCTCAGAAATATTAAGAGCTATGCCAAATCCACTGATGGATGTCTGAAAGCATATATCAACAGGAATTCAAAGAAAAAATCCCATCAAAATCCGATGAAAAATTAAAATTTTAGGTAATCAACAAATTTGCAATTTTGGCCCTGTTTGGCCCTTCATAGCTTGGAAAGGAAACAAGTTACAAAAAATATAATGGTTGCGTGCTATATTAATTTTTCATTAGGAATCTAATGAAAACAAGAGGAAAGCTGTCAATGTGACAGCAAACCAGGTTTTCTTTTACATGGACAGTATATCTTACACATGGGTTGACCCTGAATATTTGAAATGTACTAATTTTCATTAATCTTCAATTTTAAACCTTCCACCAAAGTAGCCTATTTCTGAATGTTCAGCAACTTGGATTTTAATCGAAAAGGAAAATAAAAGTACTGTGCACACCTCTGATACAGGTACAAATGATCTGCATTATAAAATCTTGATGTCTATTAAACTGGTGATTATGGCATAATTAACAAATAAATCAAAATCAAAGTACTATGCACACCTTTGATATACAAACAACTGATTTGCAAAATAAAAACGTTCTATCTTAAAAACTGTAGAAGATTTGCTCTGGACATTGGCAGGCATTTGACATAAAATGACCAAGTTCAACAACTGATTTTTTTGGCATTAATTATCAAAAATCAAAACCAAAGGACCATGCACACTTTTTGATATATATATAACTGATCTGCAAAACAAAATCTTCCTGTCTCAAATACTGTAAGAGATTTGCTCTGGACAAAGGGGGTACCCTTTTGTTAAAAATTTGATGTAAAAATGACTAAGTTAAACAACTAATATTTTTGGCATAAATTATCAAAAATCAAAATCAAAGTACCATGCACACCTTTGATATACCGGGTATGTCCAACTGATTTGCAAAATAAAAACTTCCTGTCTCAAATACTGTAGGAGATTTGCTCCGGACAAAGGGGTTACCCTATTGTTAACAAGGGCTATGTGTAGCCATATATCCCAGCCGCTCCAGAAATTTGAAACCCCACATTGCGGTAATTTTCAAAGTTAAAAAGGGGCATAACTCCTACAACAAGATGTGTTTGTGAAACACTATGCCCCCGGCAGCAACCATGTCTACCATACAACATAAATAATAAAATTGCAATCACTACAAATTAAGGTTAATTAATAATTTGTACTAAGCTCCATTAGATCTATTCACATACAGAGTATCAAGCCTCTTGCAATTTTTATTAACTAGCTAAAAGCAAAATCTAGATTTTTACCTTTTGACACCTGTGACCTTGACCTTTGACCTGACCTTAATGAAATTTGCATAATGGTGTTCAGCTTTATATGATCAATATACAGGCCAAATATCAAGGTCCTATCCCATCTGGTTGGAAAAATATCAGCAATGTTAAAGTTTTCAAATTTTCACTCAGTGACCTTGACCTTTGACCTGACCGAAATTTTTTTGGTGCATTTGTATTAAGCTCCATTAGATCTATTCATATATAGAATATCAAACCTCTAGCAACTGTAGTTAAAGAGCTATAGCAAAATCTATATTTTGACCTTTTGACCTCTGTGACCTTGACCTTTGACCTGACCTTAGTGAAATTTGCATAATGCTGTTCAGTTTCATATGACCAATATACAGGCCAAATATGAACGTCCTATAACATCTGGTTGAAAAGATATAGGCAATATTAAAGTTTTGTTAAGTTTCCAATTTTGCACTCGGTGACCTTGATCTTTGACCTGATCCATATTTTTTGGGTGGATTTGTATTAAGCTCCATTAGATCTATTCACACATAGAATATCAAGGCTCTAGCAATTGTAATAAACGAGCAATAGCAAAATCTAGATTTTGACTTTTGACCTCTGTGACCTTGACCTTTGACCTGACCTTAGTGAAATTTGCATACTGCTGTTCAGTTTTATTAGACCAATATACAGGCCAAATATGAAGGTCCTATCACATCTGGTACCATACGTGACAGGTCGGCGAATTCAGGGCAATGTTAAAGTTTTTGTTAAAGTTTTCAATTCTGCACTCGGGTGACCTTGACCTTTGACCTGACCCAAATTTTTTTGGTGGATTTGTATAAAGCTCCATTAGATCTATTCACATATAGAATATCAAGCCTCTAGAAATTGTAATTAACAAGCTATAGCAAAATCTATATTTTGACCTTTTGACCTCTGTGACCTTAACCTTTGACCTGACCTTAGTGAAAATTGCATAATGCTGTTCAGTTTCATATGACCAATATACAGGCCAAATATGAAGGTCCTATCACATCTGGTTGAAAAGATATAGGCAATATAAAAGTTTTTGTTAAAGTTTTCAATTTTGCACTCGGTGACCTTGACCTTTGACCTGACCCAAATTTTCTTTGGTGGATTTGTATTAAGCTCCATTAGATCTATTCACATATAGAATATCAAGCCTCTAGCAATTGAAATTAACAAGCAATAGCAAAATCCAGATTTTGACCTTTTGACCTCTGTGACCTTGACCTTTGACCTGACCTTAGTGAAATTTTTATAATAATGTTCAGCTTCACATGATCAAAACACATACCAAATATGAAGGTCCTACAACATCCGGTTTAAAAGTTATGAGCCAGGTTAAAGTTGCGGACAGACAGACAGACATACAGACAGACAGTCAGACAGAAAGACAGGACAAAAACAATATGCCCCCGATCTAAAGATCCGGGGGCATAAAAATATTCAACCAGGGCTCATCTTTGAACTTGCTTGAGGTATCTTTGAACTAAAGCTACTGTGTTAATATTATCCAAATCCAATGAGAAATAAATTTGCTAGAGTGCTTACAAGGATATTTTTTCAATATTCAAAGTTCAAAAGGAGCATAACTCCTACAAAAATATTCAACCAGGGCTCATCGTTGAACTTGGATGAGGTATCCTTAAACTAAAGCTACTGTGTAAATATTTTCCAAATCCAACGAGAAATAAATTTGCTAGAGTGCTTACAAGGATATTTGTCAATTTTCAAAATTAAAAAGGGGCATGACAAAAATATTCGACCAGGACTCATCTTCAAACTCGCTTGGGGGTATCTTTGAACTAAAGCTACTGTGTAAATATTATCCAAATCCAATGAGAAATAAATTTGCTAGAGTGCTTACAAGGATATTTTGTCAATTTTCAAAGTTAAAAAGGGGCATAACTCCTACAAATATATTCGACCAGCACTCATCTTCGATCCCGCTTGAGGCATCCTTGAACTAAATCTACTGTATAAATTTTATCAAAATCTGATGAGAAATTAGCTTTCTAGAGCGCTTACAACGCGGACTGACGGATGCCCGGCATTACCATATCCTTGCATCGCGTTGCGACAGGGATAAAAATTTGACGTAAAAATGACTAAGTTCAACAACTGGTATTTTTTACATTAATTATCAAAAATCAAAATCAAAGTACCATGCACACCTTTGATATATGTACAACTGATCTGCAAAAATAAAACTTCCTATGTCTAATTGTAGGAGAATTGCTACGGACAAATGATGCACCCATTTGGCAGCCGCCCACCAGCGACCCGCCCGCCATTTACACCATTTTGATAACCCGATTTTTCCAATGGAAAACCCGGTTAAAAACTCAATCAAATTCAGACAAAAAATGAATAAAATAGATTTTTGAGATTTCCCCCCTTTTTGGACCCATTTATCTCATTAACAGTACATGTGACGTGAAATCCATTGGCATACTTCCGGTTGGAAATTTCCTCAGGAGCACACTGAAAGAAACCCCATCACAATCAATAAATAACAAGAAAAGAATTCATGGGTCCCCTGCAGCTCATGCAATATACTAGTATACTGTATATGAAATTGAAATATTTTCAAACATTCCAAAATTAAATATGTGTGGATACAAAAAGGATCGACCACGGCAGATGTTCCAACGTGACCAAGGTATTAGTGGAATTAACATTTGGTATAATTTTCATGAAAATCTGTCAAAATTTGTTGCCATGAGAGCGCTTACAAGGTAAATTTTTGGATAAAACAGTCATTATTTTCGACAAAGTCCCATAACTCCGTCAAAAAATATCGACCGTGGCTGATATTTGAACTTGACCAAGGTAATAGTTCTTTAAACATTTGCTATAAATTTCATGAGAATCCGTCAAAATTTGTAGGCATGAGAGCGATTACAAGGTCAATTTTTGGCTAAAACAGTGTTGTTATTTTGGTTAAAGTCCAATAACTCTGTCAAAAAGTCTCCACCCAAACTGATCTTCAAACTCGACCAAGGTATTAGTGATATAATCATTTGGTATAATTTCATGGAAATCCTTTAAAATTTGAAGCTATGAGAGCACTTACAAGGTCAAATTTTGGCTAAAACAGTGTCATTATTTTCGTCAAAGTCCCATAACTCCGTAAAAAAATATCGGCCAAGGCTGATTTTCGAAGATAACCAAGGTATCAATTGTATAGACATTTGGTATAAATTTCATGAGAATACATCAAAATTTGTAGCCATGAGAGCGCTTACAAGGTTAATTTGGGGCTAAAATCGTGTCCTTATTTTTGTCAAAGTCCCATAATTCCATAAAAAAATATCAACCAAGGCTGATTTTCGAACTTGACCAAGGTATTATTGGTATGAACATTTGGTATAAATTTCATGAAAATCCGTCACAATTTGTAGGCATGAGAGCGCTTACAAGGTCAATTTTTGGATAAAACAGAGTCATGATTTTGGTCAAAGTCCCATTACTCCGTCAAAAAGTATCGACCAAGGCTGATTTTCGAACTTGACCAACATTTGGTATAAATTTCATGAAAATCCGTTTTAATTTGTATGCATGAGAGCGCATACAAGAAAGTGTGATGGACGGACACACAGATGCACGGAATTTCTATGTCCCCGCACCGTGTTGCATGTCCCTGCTCTGTGTTGCGGTGGGGGACAATAAATATTCTACAGCGTAATGTATGAAAACACCTAATTTGGCCCTTTTTGGTATTTTTTTAAAAAACGGGCAGGGCCTCAATACCCAAAACCATTCCCAACCTTATTTTTGTGACAAGGAACATTATAATAAAATTTCATAAGGATTAATAAGGATAATAAGGATTAATCAACCTGAACTGAAGCTATCGCAAAGAAATGAAGAGTCTACAGACGTCGCCTATGCAGACGACACCGCCAGTATCATACCAATATACCGCCTCAAAAATTTTTTGTCGTCTTGAGATTGATTTTCAGATTTTCTTCAAAATTGCATGGTAGGTTGATCTCATCATGCTGATCACTTTAAACCTCTGTCAGATTTTTGATATCTGTAAAGGTTTTCCAGTTATTGGCGAAAAACTGCAATTTACCACTATGTTCTATTTTTAGCAACAGTGGTCATGTTGTTTGACCTGCCGCCTAATCGAACACAATTCTAAGAAGTCATACTCTGGTGATGATTCAGGCCAAGTTTGATTACATTTGGCCCAGTGGTTTCAGAGAAGATTTTTGAAATTGTTGACAGACGGATGGACAGATGGACGGATGGATGGGAGACGGACTCATAGTGATGGCAAAAGCTCATATGGCCTTTTAAGCCAGGTCCCCCCTCTTTTTGGAAAGAGAGCATTCATTTTCTCATCACTGAAAATAAAGTAAAAAGCTTACTTAAAACTAGAGAATGTGTCTGTAAGACACGGATGCCCCGCCAATAAATTCATGGCAACAGATTAACCCATTTCAATCATTCATAAAATTAGTTCCCTGTCACTGAATTGTAATGAAATGCAAAATTTAACCAAAGTCATTCAACCATAAAATGTAGGTCATGGACACCCAATTGTTGGTGAAATAGGCACATCTCCTTTAGATGAATGTTACAGTGAAATATCATGAGGCTACACTACATAGTAATTGAGAAATAGACCTAAAGTCAAAACATAACCAAAGTCAATGAAGCGTAAAATGTAGGTCACAGCCTCCTAATTGTCAATGTTTTGGGTAGTTCTCATCAAGGCTATCAATTTGATGAAACATCATTATCTTATAAGTTGTAGTTGTTGAGAAATAGACTTTGATGCAAAACAACCAAAGCCACTGAAGCATAAAATGTAGGTCAAAGCCACCTTATTTTCAATGATTTGGGTAGTACTCATCAAGGCGATTAATTTGATGTAACATTATTGTCCTTTTATGTGTAGCTGTTGAGAAATGGACTTTAACACAAACTTAACCAGAGTCACTCAAGCATGAAATGTAGGTCACAGAGTCAAACTACCCTGTGAACTCTATAGTACTATCAAATATCTACCTACTGGCCTACTATTATTGTTCTACCTCTTACAATTTCTGAGAAATGTACTTAAACACAGAACTTAACCGGACCTACGGAAATACGGAAGGACGGACAAGGGTAACACTATATGCCCCTTCCATATTCCTGGGCAGCGCATAAAAATGAAAGTTTCCTTCAATCAAAATTTATTCTTCATTTACAGAAAGTTAACATGAAATTACTTCCCTTGCAACTCATTTAGAAGAATGATCTCTTTTGATACAAATCAGATTTTTATCTCTTTCCTGGCATTATCAACAAAAGGAGGCTCTCAAGAGCCTGTATCGCTCACCTGGACCATGGCTGACATAGATAAAAGGCATTTCCAATAGGAAAAAATCAAAACATAAAATTAAGCAGAATACTTTTTTTGTAAAATTACAGTATTCTTGTTTGGTTTCCATGGCAACCGAAAGCTCCACCATCCATTACAACCCATAACAGAACACCATTCAAAAAATTTTGGGCAGGGGTTCCCCTTATAATCAATAGGGCCAATGTAAAAACTATGTTCCAGATGGTGGCCATCTTGGATGAGGTACCAACATGCCAGATACATTTTGGATGGGACCACCTTAGGACCATTGTGGCTAAGTTTGGTTCTAATTGGACTAGTAGTTTCTGATAAGAAGATCTTTGAATGTATATTCCATAGGGTCCAATGTTAAAACTATGTTCCCCACTGGTGGCCATCTTGGATGAGGTACCGACCTGCCGGATACCTTTTTTGGAAGGGACCATCTAAGGACCATTGTGACTAAGTTCGGTTATTATTGGACTGGTAGTTTCTGAGAAGAAGATCTTTGAATGTCTTTTCCAAAGGGTCCAATGTTAAAATATGTCCCCGCTGGCAGCCATCTTGGATGAGGTACGGACCTGCCGGATACCTTTTTCGGAAGGGACCATCTAAGGACCATTGTGGCTAAGTTTGGTTTTAATTTGACTGGTAGTTTCTGAGAAGAAGATCTTTGCATGTCTATTCCACAAGGTCCAATGTTAAAACTTATTGTTCCCCACTGGCGACCATCTTGGATTAGGTACGGACCTGCCGGATACAATATTAAAGGGGACCACCCAAGGACTATTGTGACCAAGTTTGGTTCCAGGAGTTGATCTTTGAATGAAAAGTTCACGACAGATGGACGGACAGAC
>MJUU01040540.1:48036-71621 GCA_002080025.1 Modiolus philippinarum
TTTAACCTAGTCTATATCTGGCACTGTATACATCACGCCATACACGACACTGACCTTATATAATCCAGGTAGACAGATATCATTTGTACCATTAGACGTAAAAAACTTACATCTAATAAGATACTCATTAACCCCATTGTTATCTCCCCTACTACGTAAAAATCAATTCAATTTAATTCTATAGATTAAGTTATCAATTTTTAATAGGTCAGTGATTTGAATTGTATACATTTACAGTAATAAATTAATGAGCTGGAAACTGATCTTTTTTGGAAACTAGAATAAAAGATATTGTCTAGTCTGCATACAAACGAAGTGTTGGGATGTTCTTTGAACATATTTTTTTTACCAAACTCTATCGTGCCTGATCACCATAAATCTATTAAAAATGACTTCACATATCATAATATGACTTAAACAAGATAAGACAATTTTTTTTATACATTATTAAATACAGATATTTCAGCTATGAAAAATGTTCTTTATTATTCAGGAAAGGCCTCGATATTTTTACAGTACTAATATCCGGATAATTGAAAAAGTAAAATATGTTTACCAGCACATGAGAATAAACATACATTTTACTTATTTATTTTTAAAATAAACCCCTTCTATACTTTGGTTATCTAACTTAAAACTTGAGTTGTCGCCGATGGCAGCCAGCTATACCCCCCGCTAATTGAACCCTGAATCAATATGGCAAGTGTAAATTTAACTAAGTGTGGACACACTATTCATCAATATCCAAGTATCTGTTTAGGAGAATATGTGCTGACAATGTTCACCCCCCTTTTTTTTCCAGAATATATTCAAAGACAAATTATCTCCCCTTCGAAATTTCAGGCAGCAGCCATATTACTTCATGCACATCTTCAAATGGTGTTCTACAACTGTGTAACATTTCATCAAAATCCAAGCACCAGTATTGGAGAATATGCGCTGACAAGGTCCCCCTCCCCCTTTTTCCAGAAAATATTCAAAGATGAATTATTTCCCTTCAAAATTTTGGACAGCAACCATATTACTTCATGTACATTTTCAGATGGTGTACTACAACTGTGTAACATTTCATCAAAATCTAAGCAGGGGTTTTGGAGAACATGCGCTGACAAGGTTCATCTTCCCCCCTTTTCTAGAAAATATTCAAAGACGAATCATCTCCCCTTAATAATTTTGGACAGCAACCATATTACTTCATGCACATCTTCAGATGGTGTACTACAACTACATTTCATCAAAATCCAAGCAAGGGTTTAGGAGAACATGCGCTGACAAGGTACATGGACGAACAGACAGACGGACCGACAGACGGACAGACCGACGGACGGACAGGGTGATTCCTATACCCCCCAAACTTTGTAAAAATTACTGACTTTAACTTGTTTTTTTAAAACAATGATATGTATCAACTACCTTTAGAATTTTCTTCTTCAAATTATAGGGACACATCTTTAAGTTTGGGTAATGTTTGCCAATATCTATGGGCATTTCTAATAGACTGACTTTTTTTTTGTTTTGTTGCAAAAAAAATGTTTATTAGGTGCAGCAATTCTTGAATGTATGTCTGGGAATTTGGTTGATGCTCATAATATTTCCATAGCCAGTCATCTAAGGATAAACAAATGTAGATGCATATTCAAAAGTAAGACATATTAGTGTGTTTATCATATCTTAATTAAAAGAGAAATATTTCAAAACCCTCTTTTTTGTAATCCAGGATGCAGGATGAAATTTGTATTTTTCTATGGAGTTGCCTCCCTTTTTGAACAGGTATATCTTTGGATTCACTCGTAATTTACTTTTTTTTTATTTCCTAAGGAAGAAGAATTCCCATTCTTCTGAAAATAAAAGTCAGACCAGAAATTCAAAAACTCCTGTATTTATCTAAAATAATACAACAAATTATTTGACATGGATCTATAGGCACATTTAGGGGTGTGATATAATGATTCAATACCGGAAATGAAAGTCTGCATATGTTCCAGGTAACACCTCCAAAGGGAGTGAATATTTGGAAATAAACAAATCCTAAATAGGGAATACCAAGGTTTATTTCCCTCTATTTTTTTAAATTCTGGTACTTGATAAACATCATATCTGTGTCTACCTACGCAACTGAAAGTTGAAAGATACTTTACAATTGATAACTATAAGAAATAGCCGCAGATATGTAGATATCTATATACATGTACAAACTTCAAATATCACAAAAGTATTTTAAATAATTGCATGCTGGAACCAAGATAAATACAGAATATTTTCTTGCTAGGACAATAATGAAACTAACTTAGGACAAATTTAAATCGTATATCAATATGAAATGATAAAGACTTATAAAATAAATTTTATTGTAAGACTTGAAAAGGGCTGCTGATGACCTATTATTCTCAGCAGTTTTCATCATGTAATTTTCAGTTACAGACCTTCCAACTCTCACACAATATTTGTGAGAATCAACCATTTCAGGGCAAATTTTTGACATTTTCCACTCAATTTTTATTTTTTTCTTCGATCTTTTGACTTTTTTTTGTAAATCTCATGCAACTGATTCACAAAAATTTGGCAGCACTGCAGTTAAACTGTGAAGTCAAATCAAAAAATAGGATTAAACAGTTACCCATGTAAGACAGTTTAGATTGAAAAGATACCCATGTAAGACAGCTTCAGTTTGAACAGTTACTCATCTAAGACAGCTTCAGATTGAATAGTTATCCATGTAAGACGGCTTCAGATTGAACAGTTACCCACGTAAGACAGCTTCAGATTGAACAGTTACCCATGTNTTGACATTTTCCACTCAATTTTTATTTTTTTCTTCGATCTTTTGACTTTTTTTTGTAAATCTCATGCAACTGATTCTCAAAAACTTGGCAGCACTGCAGTTAAACTGTGAAGTCAAATCACAAAATAGGATTAAACAGTTACCCATGTAAGACAGTTTAGATTGAAAAGATACCCATGTAAGACAGCTTCAGTTTAACAGTTACTCATCTAAGACAGCTTCAGATTGAACAGTTACTCATCTAGGACAGCTTCAGATTGAATAGTTATCCATGTAAGACAGCTTCAGATTGAACAGTTACCCATTTAAGACAGCTTCAGATTGAACAGTTACCCATGTAAGACAGTTTAGATTGAAAAGATACCCATGTAAGACAGCTTCAGTTTGAACAGTTACTCATCTAAGACAGCTTCAGATTGAACTGTCCATGTAAGACGGCTTCAGATTGAAGTTACCCACGTTAGACAGCTTCAGATTGAACAGTTACCCATGTCAGACAGCTTCAGATTGAACAGTTACCCATTCAGACAGCTTCAGATTGAACAGTTACCCATGTAAGACAGCTTCAGATTGAACAGTTGCCCATGTCAGACAGCTTCGAGTGACCCTGTCTTCTACTATTGGCTGTCTTATGCAGTCATAAACAGACAAAAGTCTCATCTTACATGCAATTCTATACCTACCTGGGATATTGCTCCAAAATCTTGTCCAATAATTGTCCAAATGTACACTGACTAGGTATCCTTATCTGACTGCTATTTACTCCACTCAATTCTCTGCTCTTTGCAAAAAACAATAAACTGACCTGAAAATATATATAAGGTGTCGTTTATATGCTATCATATGTTGTGTTTCCACTCTATAATTAACAAATATAAATATCAATCTATAAATAAGTCTTGTAGTGAAATTAATTCTGCTATGTTACCACAGTATTAGTGTTTTCACCATCAAGCTCCAAGTCATATATCTAAGATTATTATTTAATGATATTATTTGTGAGCTGTGATTGGCTCATTTGAGATCATATGACATTCTATAAATATTGTTTAAACCTGGTATTTCCATAAATAGTACATGATGTTTTATATTTGGAAACGTCAGGTTTAGAATATAAAGTATTAACATACTAACACATTGAACATTACATGCCAATTGAATAAAGAATAATGTCATAAAATGATAAAACATTTATAGCATGGCAAGATGGGTCTTTACATGGATTTCTAGACATAATTAGAGTAAATTGACCTCGGACTGCGCACTCAGTTAATATACTCTCGTCAGCCAGGTCTATAAATCCATGTATTGACCTCATTGCCATGCTATATTTGTATACATGTAACAATAAATAATGTCAGAAAACTGCAGCATATTTATGTATCTAACTAGCCAGCTCCGCAGTTCCTCCGTGTTGACAAATTTACATATCCGGAAACTACTATGTTTAAGGCTTCACAGAAAGAAAATTATCAACTTGACACTCCTTTGCATGAGGAAACTAATCATAACTCTTTTTCAAGTTAGCAACAGACTACTGGGCTGGTGGTGTGTTACAAGATGATGAACAGCAAGGATATTGTGGTGTGAAACTACATGCTTACTTAACTTACAAATTGATTAACAGGACATCTAACTATGATATACTGTTTGAATTGTCAGTATTAAAAAGATCGATGGTAATATTTTCTTTTTTTTTACGTTTGCAATCTGTGTACTTCAAACTAAATTACACATGCTAAATCTCATCGAGAACATGTACATGTAGCTGTGTGTTCTATATTCTAAGCAAGCAAATTTTAATAGACCTTTAAAATTATGATGTTCAAAGACATTCTCGAAAAAAAATATATGATACTGTGCTTTATGTACTGGACCTGAACTCATTCTAGTAACCTTGAAAATAAACAGAAGCTGTCCAAAAACTAGAACCATCTTCCCTTTAAAACTATCAAGATAATAGTAAACAAGGTTTTATTCTTTCAAATGTCTCTCTGTAGTCCTGTTATTTTATTTTATTAGTTGGAATCCAATACATTTCACAACAATTCATTTAAATTTACTTTTCAAAACTAATAACTTTCATGACCTCAAAAAATGATAATTGATATGGTTGAAATGAAACCTGTTTAATTAAGGGTAATGAGTGGGTGTCTGTCAACATTCAATCAAAAATGATTTAGTATTTAAATCTTAGGAATGGAAATCAATACCCAAATCACAATAAAGAACAGACAATTAAACATTCTTTGTGTTACCTAATATTATTTTTAGTCACTTTTTTCCATTAAAACATTCTATTTTGCTTTATATTTCTACAAAAATATAAAATAATATTTCAAGAATGGATTTGCATAATATTATATTCTAGTTTCAAAAACAGCTTTTACTTTACTTCCTATGAAATAAAGAACCTGCATAATTATAACTCCTGATCCATCTTAACGATGAGATATGGGAGGGAGGTGATTTATGAAATGTTGCAGTATCTATATGGACTTGTATTTCTCTTAAACAATTATCAATCAATGAAAAACAAAAAATCCATTTAATTCATAACACTGATTTCTTTATCGAAAATCTGTCTCTGCTGCATTAAAAGACAATTTCATTTCATCTTCATCACAACTGTGAAAACTTTCATTTGTGTCTTATAAATATTTTATAACAAAACAAATAGACGAAGTTATTACTACGTTGTTGTGTGAGAAACACTAATAAATTCATCTTAAATCAGAAGGTGACAAAAACATTGTTGGTTACCTCAACACAAGTACATTCTGAAGGTTGGCCGTATTACAAATAGGTAAGCCACTTGGGATATATGCCTTGAAGATACAGATAATTCAATGATCTATGAAAACTCCTGGCTCATAATTTTGATTCTGCATGATGAACCAATAAAGTTTGTCTCAGATAAGTTTGCTTTGAATTAATAATGGCAAGGTGTTACCTGTCGTTAAACTTATTCATGCATTAATGCATTATCGTGCATTAATCAATCTATATAGGACCCAAAGTGTCTTGTTTATGGTTATTGTCTCTGAAAATTTGAATGAATGTTTGTGCATATTATCATTGGCTTTGTCTCTGAATTCACCAACCTTATTTATACAGTTTTCTGCAATTGGGGTTTAAACTTTGCTTTTGAATTGTTGTAAATATAGTCTGTAGTTTCTCAAAACTTTCAGAATTTTGATTTTTTTTATAAATTTCTGAAAAATGTTATTCAAAATCATAATTGGTACAGGAATGCAAAAATTTCCAATGCTCATAAATTTCCTGAAACAATTCAAGACCACTTATCTTTTTTTAATTTTACCTTTCAATCACATTTCAAGAATTTCTTTTCATTCAAACAAACATTTTCATTACACTGTTATTGGCATTAAAAATTTTCTATTAAAAATTGAATGATACAAGATGGATCTCTTCTGATGGAATCACATGTTTGATATGATATAGACTACTGCGGGAGGTTTCACATGTATTATGTAATATGGACTACTGGAGGAATCACTTGTATGATGTAATATGGGCTACTGCTGGAGGAATCACTTGTATGATGTAATATGGGCTACTACTGGAGGAATCACTTGTATGATGCAATATGAGCTACTGTTTTATGAATCACATGTATGAGAAAATATGAACCACTGCTAGATGAAAAACTTGTATGATGCAATATGGACTACTGCTGGAGGAATCACATGTATGATATATGGACTACTGCTGGAGGAATCACAAGTATGATATGATATGGACTACTGCTCGAGGAATCACATTTATAATATGATATGGACTACTGCTTGAGGAATCATATACTACTGCTCGAGGAATCACATGTATGATATGATATGGACTACTGCTGGAGGAATCACATGTATGAAATGATACAGACTACTACTGGAGGAATCACATGTATGATATGATATGGACTACTGCTGGAGGAATCACATGTATATTATATAGACTACTACTGGAGGAATCACATATACATGATATATGGTATGAAAGGGACTACTGCTGGAAGTATCACATGTATGATGCAATAGGGTCTACTGCTGGAGGAATCACGTGTATATGACATGAACTACTGCTGGAGGAATCACTTGTATGACATAATATGGACTACTGCTGGAGGAATCACGTGTATGATATAAAATGGACTACAGCTGGAGGAATCACATGTATGATATGATGTGGACTCTTGGATGAATAACTTGTATAATCCAGTATGGACTGCTGCTTGAGGAATCACATGTTTGATATGACACAGACTACTGCTGGAGGAATCACTTGTATGATGCAATATGGACTACTGCTTAATGAATCACATGTATAATGCAATATGGACTACTGCTGGTGGAATCACATGTATGACATAATATGGACTACTGCTTGAGGAATCATGTGTATGATATAAAATGAACTACTGCTGGAGGAATCACAAGTATGATGCATTATGGACTACTGCTGGGGGAATCACATGTATGTTGCAATATGGACTACTGCTGGAGGAATCACATGTATGATATAATATGGACTACTGCTAGAAGAATCACATGTTTGATATGATATGGACTGCCGCTGGAAGAATCATTCCAATTCTTTGGATTAAGCTATCTTGTCAAGAATACCACCAATAAATTCTCCTGTCCTAAACTTTCATTGCAAAGGCTGAATACTCTTAACAATTGACATTTATTACTATCTGTTTTTTTTCTGAAATAAACATAATAAATATATGCATTTTTATTTAATTTTAAATAAAATTTTTCTTCATCTCATATGAACTTTAGCACTAAGTGCACAGAATGACTTTGAAGATCAATCTGGAGTCCTTAACACCCCCACCCCCTAATAATACTTTTTGCAATTCAAACAATGTACTGAGAATGACAAAAGACAGAATATTAAACCTCCATTGAAGCTAACCAGGAAGAAACCTCCACTGAAGCTAACCAGGAAGATATGAAGAGCATGGAAATCTTGGAGGACATAAACATCTGAGTTGAAGGAAAAGGGGTACACATGTAAGTAGCCAGCTAAAGGTGGTTACAAACCAAATACATTCTTATGGCGGATTATCGGATCATTTACGTATTTTATTTGCAATTCTTGAATGAACATACCAATATTTCTCTAGTAACATATATAACAAATCCTTGTAAACTCCTGTCTTTTGCATTGTCTGCTCGTCAAGCAATCAAGCTTCTATAGAATTCTATTGTATACAAATTTGTCATCACTGGAGTATCAAGGTAAACCCCTTCAGGCAGTACAAATTGGTATACAAAAGAATTCTATAGAAGCTTGATTGCCTGATGAGCAGACAAAAGACAGGAGTTTAGAAAGAGTTGTTGTTGGTGTTACTAGAGGAATATTGGTATGTTCATTGAAGAATTGCAAATAAAATATGTTAATGATTTAGGAAATCCGCCATAAGTACAGAGCAAGTGGTGAGGACTTGCTGCAGACTTAAATACCAAATAGGATAAAGAGCAAGCAAGTACCTGAAGCCAGCTACTTACAACATGGAAAAAATCACCCTATTTCAAGGAATGTCAAAAATATAGTGTGTTCTCAATGAATCAAAGTACACACTTTTCCAGGCTTTTAAAGTTGAAAAATTCTGCCGGTCATTTGGTCCGACAAGCAAGAAAAATTGCCGGACCAAAAGTGAACCTGCCAGACCATTATGACGAATTCTGGAAAAAAAATCGTGTTTTCTCCGTTCCAGTTCTGATGTACAAAATCGAAGTCAGCCATTTGCGATTTCGTAGTCAAAATTGGATAGAACTTGTATTCTAAAGCAAAAATTTAATAAAGAAAGCAAGGAATGTTATATTTTAAAGACCGGTTGAAACATTTTCTATTGACATGCAAATAAACAGAGGCAACAACCAATGGGCAGATGAAATCTCTTGCCGGNAAGAGTTGTTGTTGGTGTTACTAGAGGAATATTGGTATGTTCATTGAAGAATTGCAAATAAAATATGTTAATGATTCAGGAAATCTGCCATAAGTACAGAACAAGTGGTGATGACTTGCTGCAGACTTAAATACCATATAGGATAAAGAGCAAGCAAGTACCTGAAGTCAGCTACTTACACCATGGAAAAAATCACCCTATTTCAAGGAATGTCAAAAATATAGTGTGTTCTCACTGAATCAAAGTACACACTTTTCATTCAATGTAATTCCAATACCATATTAATTGAAAAATTAAGTACCACAATTATTTGGTCCCCAAGTACTTTACCAGAAATTTATTCAAAATCAGTAACAGTTCTACACACATACCAAAATTTCCTGATTTCATGTCTTTTTTTTCCCCCATTCATATCACTTGAAATTGTGTATGACACTGCCATCACGTTATATGATTCAGATCTGATTATACTGTAGTATCATTTATGTCAATTAAATTTATCAAAGTTTGCAACTGACATGGTTCCCAAAACCAAGAATGTATCATTATACATCCTAGCAACAACATACCTGCCAACTATCCCTATTTATGCATCAATTTGGGGTCTTATAATACAAACACCCAAGAAAACCCAAGAACACCAAAGAATACCCAAGAATACTCAAGAATACTGAAAATAGCCACAAAAACAATAAAAATGGAAATGAGTAAGTTAATATACACAAGAATGCATGAGAATAAAAGAAAATAACTATTTAAAACTGCCTGATTTGGGTCCTGTAAGGCTGTATGAGAAAAATCAAAACTAACACAATGACGGGATGGCACATTTTTCTAAGAGCAGTTGGAAAAGAGTCTTCCGATATATCTGTAAATAAAAAGAAATGAAAGCAGTATATGCCCTGCTACTAACGCAAAATGTTTATTTACATATGTTTCAGGTATGTGTATTGACATCAAAATTTAATGTACCATACATTATGTACTTACAAAGCAACCGAAGCACGGAACACATGAAAATACACATATTTGTTTCTTCAAATAAATTATTACCGGGGTAACTGTGGTTTTACAAAAAAAAATATGTGTGCTTAATGTTTTTAATTCGAAAGCCACGAAGTGGCTGCAGAATTTATGAAACCATCCAAGATATGTCTTGTGACTTAAGTGAGCCTATTAACATCCATAAACATAGTGCATTGGTTTCTTTCAAATTCAGGATATTTTTCAATGGAATAGTAACGGCATCACTATATAAATTGATAATAACATACAGTATATAAATATAAACAGTATCCATGTTCCTGCCTATATTGACATTCACAAAGTTTTATGTTAAAGATAGTGTTCAAGGCATAAGTATTCTTTTACATGTATCAGTTCATTATGGCATATTGAGTAGAGAAACATATACGATAATAATCTTTTTAGACTTTGCAATTATCTGATTTACAGATTATAAAAATTAAGACATTTTTATGCAGCAGATTTGGGGAAGACCATTTCATTTTGAGTGGGGGGGGGGCAAATTTTTCAAGCCAGAATATTTATTTAAAAAATTTGCAAATCTGAACATTTATTTTCAAACAATTTTTAAATACTATGTAAATTGGTTTTACCATAATGTACCGTAAAATAGGAACTGGAAGTCAGAAAACTCATCTATTTTCAGTTTGTATAGTTGTATACTGGTAGCTCAAATCTTCATGTTTTGTAGCTACGTAGTAACGGCGACATCACAGTTAAAAATTTGGTTGAAATGAACATGAATACCACGAAGAAGTTGAACCCACAGAGAAGGGGCCAGTGGGTTTATTTCGTTCTCTGTGATAGGGGATTTTAATTCCCCGTGAATCATTTTCCATTTCATTATATTAACTTGTCATGAATCGTTATTAGAACATTGTTTGATCTGTGATTGACAAAATGAATTTCCTGTGAACTGTGATTGGTCCGAATACTTTCTTCGTGATTCGTGATGAGACCCCCCATCAGGCCTCTCACAGAGAAGTGAGACGGGAGTATACCAGTCATGCCAGTATTTTCCAGTATCTGCAATACTGGTTTTACCAGCATTTTCCAGAATTGTACATGTACACATATATTTTACTTGTATTGTACAATACTGGTAGTACTAGTATTGCATATGAAAAAGAAAGGAAATGGGGTAAATGTCAAGGAGACAACATCCCATATCCAGGTTAAAACGACCCAAAACAAAGCATCTAGGGGTCACCGTACGGTCTTCAACAGAGTGAGGAACCACACACCATATAGGGTAACAAGACATTCCGGCCTGACGACAAATCCGTCCCTGCCTATCCGGCCATGAACTTTCTGGCCTCATTCCAATCCGGCCCTGTCTTAAAAGTAGATCCGGCCTTACGAAATTTATGTATTACTGTTGTTTTCTGTGAAAAATTGTTATAGGAATTTGAATTTGTTTTTGCCATAAACTTCATATGCCAAATTTTTACCTTGGAAGATGGAAAACAAACTCATGTCCTGAAGGTTTAGTGTTATATCTAGCATGTTTGTGTATCGTGACTTTGGTCTTTTATTTCTGGTGTTCTCATATTTGCTGTGAATTTGGTCTCTATTTAATCCACTTGAATTTTGTTCTTTCGGCATTCTCAGTCTGCAATTGTTTCTTAATTATAGGTATTGCTAACATTTCAAATAAAAATAAACTTGGTAACATAGTTCAGAGGCTATCCCTCGCTGCACGATTTCGTAAATGGTTAAAACTCCATTCGTTCCTATATTCTGCAGCAATTTTTTATGACAAATTTCCAAAAATGCGTCTGAACAATAAATATTACGACTTTCTATCTCCGATATCATGACCAAACTTAACAAAACAATGATATAGTATCAATTAACAATACAGGGACGGATAGACCAAGGCCGGATTGTCAGGCTAAATAAAAAAATAGGTGTGGTTCCGGTCACCCTTCAAAAAAAAATAGGGTCGGTAGGTCGGGATTTTTTTTTATTTTATTTTTTTATTTTTTTTTAAATCATATATAATACTTAACATGTAAATGCATTGTAACCTATGATATAAAACCATGTAATATCCCCNAGAAAGGAAATGGGGTAAATGTCAAGGAGACAACATCCCATATCCAGGTTAAAACGACCCAAAACAAAGCATCTAGGGGTCACCGTACGGTCTTCAACACAGTGAGGAACCACACACCATATAGGGTAACAAGACGTTCCGGCCTGACGACAAATCCGTCCCTGCCTATCCGGCCATGAACTTTCCGGCCTCATTCCAATCCGGCCCTGAAATTTATGTATTACTGTTGTTTTCTGTGAAAAATTGTTATAGGAATTTGAATTTGTTTTTGCCATAAACTTCATATGCCAATTTTTTACCTTGGAAGATGGAAAACAAACTCATGTCCTGAAGGTTTAGTGTTATATCTAGCATGTTTGTGTATCGTGACTTTGGTCTTTTATTTCTGGTGTTCTCATATTTGCTGTGAATTTGGTCTCTATTTAATCCCCTTGAATTTTGTTCTTTCGGCATTCTCAGTCTGCAATTGTTTCTTAATTATAGGTATTGCTAACATTTCAAATAAAAATAAACTTGGTACATAGTTCAGAGGCTATCCCTCGCTGCACGATTTCGTAAATGGTTAAAACTCCATTCGTTCCTACATTCTGCAGCAATTTTTTATGACAAATTTCCAAAAATGCGTCTGAACAATAAATATTACGACTTTCTATCTCCGATATCATGACCAAACTTAACAAAACAATGATATAGTATCAATTAACAATACNTCGGTCATTTTATCTCTTATTTTTTTTTTTTACTTTTTGGGTGAAAAAAAAGTCTAGGGTCGGCAGGAAAAAATAGGGTCGGTCGGGTGACCGGAACCACACCTATTTTTTTATTTGGCCTCATATGGGATTTCAAGATCATCCGGCCTTACAACAGTCCTTATGACTGTTGTAAGGCCGGATGATCTCGAAATCCCATATAGCAAGCCCTAAATGGCCCCAAAAGGGTAAAAAGTGGATAAATCACTAGTATTATGTTCATATTCTTCACTTTATCCCAGATACTGTCCATACTCGATTAAAGGTCATTTTCTAGGACACAATAAACGGCCTTGATTTTTTTTTCTATTTGACATTGTCATTTAATCAATTTAGTTTTCGCTAATTGTTTGGATACATCTTTTCATAAAAATCTGCTTATTTGCGAGGAAATCTACTCCATAAATTCATTTGTGGCATTGTTTTCCCCCTTTCACCTGAACAGTTTCGTCCATGTGAAGAATATATAAATTAAGAGCTTTCTGTGTATAGTTTGAGATCGTTATCACCAAAACGTTCAACTGACCAAGTCAAAAGTTGCGTAATGCGCAGATGCACGAATCAACTTCCTTGGGAGCAAGAGTTTTGGGGCGAAATAATTCCTTCTTCGATATCTTTCCGTATCAATAGTGTAAGACATTTCGCATAGAAGATTATACTTATATTGTCACTATGTCAATGTTATATTCCCTTCCACAGTTACAATGATATTAAAAACAGATAAAAAATACACTTTTCTTGGGGCGGCAAATTCAAATGTAAAAAAAGATGTGACATTCATTTATGTCGAATCAAATGCAACGATTTGCTTAAATTTCATTCCCAAGAACAGCCGATAGCCCCTACACCAGTTTTACCCCTCATACTATGCTCCCAATTAGATCACTCCACTCTGATGTGAGGGGCCGATGGGTTTATTTCGTTCTCCGTGATCGGGCATTTCAATTCCCCGTGATTTGTTTTCCATTTCATTAATTTGTCATGAATCGTTATTAGAACATCGCCGTGAATCTTTCCTGATCAGATTGACAAAATGAATTTCCCGTGAACTGTGATTGGTCTGAATAAATTTTTCGTGATTCGTGATGAGACTCCCCATCAGGCCCCTCTGATGTGGACTATATGAAATAAACTGTTTTGGTCTTACAACTTAAAAGTCATTCTCTGTAAGCACCAAAGAAACCTGGAAATTACTTTTTTCTCATTTTTGATGAAATTCACTGAAAACATTCATTTTACTCCCCATTAAAGAAAAAAATCATCAAAACTCTTGAAATTTCATCTTCGTTGCCATGGCAACCACTTAAGGTATTTTCCAACATTTCCGTTGGAAATAATGCATTAATTTCATTTAAAACAAAGTATTAATTACATTTAATGTGAAAAATTATACAGATATTATGATAAAACACTTTTGTACAAATTAAGTAATGTAGAACCATGTCCTCAACAATTTATTGGGCACTAGATTTCAATACAGAAGGTAATTACCTGTGGTATATAACATCGGTATTGTACACCCAGTTTCAACAAAAATATCAAAAATTTGCCATTTTTGCCCCTTTTAAAGCAGCTAGAAAAAAGGCAAGCAATTTTTCACAGCAAAAGCATTAGTATTTCTTGAAAGTATATATTAATACCTGTTCCAGGAGAAAAAATTGCTGAGGTTATATTTTTTGCTGAGCTGCAATTCAGTAGAACTCGGTTATTGGTTTGATGATGCTTATGGGCTGCATCTCGGCCTAATATATTGGTTTTTATTATACGCCTGTCTTTGACGGGACGTATTATGGTATACCGGTGTCCGTCCGTCCGTCTGTCCGTCCACACGTCGTACTCTAACTAGAGAACGCTTTGAACATTTTTCTTTAAACTTTGCAGGATTGTTGGATATGACGGAAGAAAGCTCCCTATCGTTTTATTTTGTCTCCGGATTTTTCGTTCCAGAGTTATGGGACTTTGATTATTTCAAAAAAGCTTGAAATTGCAGTTTTCGTCCACATGTCGTACTCAAACTAGAGAACGCTTTGAACATTTTTCTTGAAACTTTGCAGGATTGTTGGGTATGACAGAAGAAAGGTCCCTATCATTTTATTTTGTCGTCAGATTTTTCGTTCCAGAGTTATGGGACTTTGATTATTTCAAAAAAGCTTGAAATTGCAGTTTTCGTCCACATGTCGTACTCTAACCAGAGAATGCTTTGAACATTTTTCTTGAAACTTTGCAGGATTGTTGGGTATGATGGAAGAAAGCTTCCTATTGTTTTATTTTGTCGTCGGATTTTTAGTTCCAGAGTTATGGGACTTTGATTATTTCAAAAAAGTATGAAATTGCAATTTCTGTCTACACATTAATAATATTCTTTTATTTTAAGACATTACTACCCCTAAACCAATATACATTTTTGACTGTTTAACATAAGATGAAATAATTGATACATATCAGAAGTCCCTTGTTATGTTTGTTCATATGGAGTTTTTAATTTCAAGAATCATTTAATCGTTTGCTTTAAAGTGGGGACGGGCGTATCATGCGCTCTTGGAGCAGCTGTTTATTGGGTAATAACTTCAAAAAATTATATCCAATTCAAATGAAACTTGGATACATTGTTTTGTACCAGAGGAGAAAGAAGCCTATGGATTGTGAGGATGCAAGGTCAAAGGTCAAGGTCACAGTGACAGAAATAGATAGAAAATTTCAGAAACAATGGTTTTCGCACGATAATTCTTATGATATACATCCAATTCGAATGGAACTTGGATAAATTAATGGATATGGGAAGGAAAAAAAACCTATTGATTTTAGAGAACGAAGGTCAAATGTCAAGGTCAAAGTGACCAAAAAGAAAATTGAAAATTTCAGAAAAATTTGGATCCAGGGTAATAACTCTACATGTTTACATTCAAAATGACCAAAACTAGATTGAAAATTTAAAGAAAAAACATGGTTGCTGAACAGTCAGTTCAATTACAATTTCGATATACTATTGAGTACCAGAAAGGGATCTGTATTGTTCTTCCCTTTCTGGTACTCAACGAAATTGTAATTGAACTGATTGTTCAGCAAACACCTTTTTTCTTAAAATTTTCAATCTAGTTTTGGTCATTTTGAATGTAAACGTATAGAGTTATTGCCCGGGATCCAAATTTTTTTCATTGTTTTTCTGAAATTTTCTGTCTATATCTGTCACTGTGACCTTGACCTTTGACCTTTCATCATCCCAATCCATAGGCTTCTTTCACCTTTGGTACCAAACAATGTATCCAAGTTTCATTTGAATTGGATATAATCTTTTGAAGTTATTACCCAAAAACCAATATATTAGGCCGAGATGCAGCCCGTAAGCATCATCAAACCAATAACCGAGTTCTACTGAATTGCAGCTCAGCAAAAAATATAACCTCAGCAATTTTTTCTCCTGGAACAGGTTTTAATATATACTTTCAAGAAATACTAATGCTTTTGCTGTGAAAAATTGCTTGCTTTTCTTCTAGCTGCTTTAAAAGGGGCAAAAATAGCAAATTTTTGCTATTTTTGTTGAAACTGGACGTACAGTACCGATCTTATATACCACAGGTAATTACCTTGGTGTATTGAAATCTAGTGTCCAATAAATTGTTAAGGACATGGTTCTACATTAATTTTTATCATAATATCATGTACACAAATTTTATCATAATATCCGTATATTTTTTCACTTTAAATGTAATTAATACTTCGTTTTAAAGGAAATTGAAGCATTTTTTCCAACGGAAATGTTGGAAAATACAATAAGTGGTTGTCATGGCAACGAAGATGAAATTTCAAGAGTTTTGATGATTTTTTTCTTTACTGGGGAGTAAAATGAATGTTTTCAGTGAATTTCATCAAAAGTGAGAAAAAAGTTATTTCCAGGTTTCTTTGATGCTTACAGAGAAGGACTCTTAACAACTTTAATCTTTATTTATTTTTTGTTCTCCCATTTATTTCAAATTTTTCACAAAGACAAGAATCCTTTTGTCACCACCATGTATCTTTATGCTTATTCCGTCAACCAGAGGTGTGCCATATGCAAGTTTAAGGCAAAATAGTGTCCTTCCTGTTATATATTTCATTGGAAAATGCAAGAGGACAATAATTCATGATCATCAATGGGGATCTCGATGGAGGGTCCCTTTCCCAAAATCCCGGCAATTTTTTCTGCACATTCCCGTTTCCAGAGCGGGAAAATAAAAAAGAGGCCATCTTTTCCCGTTTCACTGGCTCAATTAATTTTCAGTAGTTCCCGCTGGACATCCTTTCCGGTTTTCACGTGCACTTTTTTGCCAGGATCCCGTTTCCCGCTTGCTTAAAAAGGCCAATCCGGCTTCCCGCTTATACCCCATTGAGACCCACATCAATGCATTTTATTCCGTCCTCGGACTTAATCATAGGTAACAGTTGTAAAGGCGGACAGTATTTCACAGCGGACACTGCAGGCGCGGATCCAGGGAATTGACCCATTTCGAGTTTCCGGAGTTACCTCCCCTGATTAAAAATAAGCGGCTATCGAGGGTAACTTTTAACATAGAATATAATGGTAAGGTTGCAGAAAAAATGCTATAACTTCGGTTTGGAGAAAGTATGGGTCAAATCACTTGATGTTGATACAACCCCAGAGTACAATCCAACATACTTTTCATGACGCTCACCTTTACAGGTAAGCTATTCTTACAGATAAATGTTAATTGCATTTGGAGATAACAGGATCTGACGGGGAGTTAATAAACATCTGTACAAGAGCCACAATAGTAGTTGATAATAGTCAAGTTTAATATTATACAAACTATTAATACATTAGAATGTCTAAAAAGTGAAGAAAAAAATAAACCAGTAAGGGAATACACAACAAAAAGACAATAAGATTAGCAAGATTGATTGAAAAGGACGATTGGACCTGGTACTTAAAAACATAAAGAATGCAATGAATAAAAAAGCAATAAAAAAACATAAATAAAATAAAAATCATGAAAAGAATGGAAAAGATTACAAGACCGGGGTAGTAAACATAACCCGAATGAATCAAATAAAATGTATCCCAAAGCAATACACACAAAAAGTTAGCTGCATAATAAAAGGTACATAAATGTACACAAAGAACATCGAATTCGATGCACTCAAGGTATTCGACAGAAAATCATTCAAAATTTAAAAACATATACTTTTATAGTTTTTACCAAATGATTTGAAAATTTCGTGTCTTGCGTGAAAACAAAACTCAAGAATGCAAGGCCGGTCCAAACCAGGAAAAAAATTACATATTTCTCAAGAGTTTCACGATTTTATAATATTTTTTTACATAATTTTTAAGACTAAAATTCCTCTTTTGTTGTATTGTTCTGTTGTCTTGTTTAAACTTTAGTTACATTTTATTGCGAACCATCACAATTTCAAATGTGACCTCTTGGCAGTTTATCGTAGTTTGCTAGCTTCTGCATGGTATAACCTGCATTTCACAACCTGTCAACCTATGATGTGTATTGGTTTGAGATGTGCACATGGAGATATCGGATTATGTTCTCTAAATCGGGTTATATTAATTACCATTTGATTATTTTGCCCTTTTTGAATACATCATTTATTTGAAGTGCTTTTTAAGTACTTTTTTTATTTTGAATATTTCGTTTTTGTGTATTGCTCCTTCGTTGTTCATTTAAGGCATATCTGTAATGTTGTTTAAAGTTCTAAAATTAAACTTTATTAAATTTAATGTTATTTTTCTTTTTATGTTTTTGTTTTGTTTGTATGTTATTTTTTAGTTGGAATTTTTCTGTTTGTGTTTTGAAGAAAAAGCCTATTTGTCCTTTTCAGTGCCTTTTTCGCTAACCGTTTTGTTGTGTATTCCCTTACTAGTTTCATTTATTTTTATTTTTGGACATATTCATATATTCATAGTTTGTATAATATTAACCCTCGGCTATTTTTAAACTACTTTTTGTGGCTTTCCAACAGATGTTAATTAAGTCACAGTCACATCCTGTTAATTCCAAGTGCAATTAACATCTACCTGTAGCTTACCTGTAGCTTACCTGTAAAGGTGAGCGTCATGAAAATTATGTTGGATTATACCCTGAGGCTATATCAACATCATACCCAAAAGATTTGACCCAAACTTTCTCCAAACCAAAGTTATAGCATTTTTTCTACAACCCTCCCGTTATATTCTATGTTAACAACAATCCTCGATAGCTGCTTATTTTTAATCAGGGGAGGTAACTCCAGAAACTCGAAACTTGTCAATTTGAAAAGCAGGGGGGGGAGGTATTCCAATTTAGAAGTGAAAGGAAATTTCGCCAAGCAGATCTGCAAACATTTTTGGGGTATTTCTTCATAAAAACACTATAAGTGTTGCGAGGTGGTTATATAATGCAAAAATGCAAAAGTCAGTAGAGTGGTTAACCACCAGAATAGGGCAAAGTACAAAAAAAAACTAAAATAAGAAGAAATCTGAATTTAAAAGATAAAAAAGGGGTAAAAAAAGTCCAATATTTCATCATAAAATGTCTTTTTCTAGGGTAAAGTAAAAATTAAAAAACATGTGTAATTACGCTGGAAGAAATGGAGGAACTAAAAAAATGGATGGAATACATGTAGGTTTACAACAAGCCTAGAAATTTGATAAATCTAGCCAATCTTGAACACATTCACAAAAAGGTGATTGAAATGTTGGGGTCGTGAATCAAAAATATTTAGGGGCAGAAATGGACAGGAAATGAAGTGGAAAGTGAGTGGGGACTGGGAGGACAAGAATTAAAAAGAGAAAATGTGGAAAAATGGACCAAAAATGAAAAAAATGATAATGAAAACAAATATGAAAATACAGTGTTGTGACAAATTGATGTTAAACTATGCATTACTGGCACGAAAGTTCCTTGATGTTCAAACCTCATGGTCTGAAAGTTCCAAGAAGACGGATGGCTATCAGTTTGAGTGACGTCAGAAATTACTCTTAGTTTGCTGTACGTAACGTCTGTACGGACTTACGCGGTTTTTATGTATTGTGCGTCACTATATGCGGATGTACGTCAATGGCTTTCGTATAATACACAATGAATAAACTAGACGTATTTTAGTTGTATTCGCCCAAATTATAAATCCACTATACGATATCGGTGACCGCGACCAGGATAGAAACTGGAATGGATTCGAAATTAAAAGCCATACGAGGGACACCGAGGGATTGTGACAAAACTCTTCAAGAAAGTTCTCTGAAATTCAACAAGTGGAAAAAGCGAATTTCAGTGAACTTTCTTTATTGTTGGACTCTTTGTACAAGAAGAAAGAAATATTGACAGAATTGAACAAGAAAATTCTTAATTTGACATCGGAAGACGACGTTGTACAAGAGCTGGAAGAGGCAGATGAGTATACATATGATTTAGAATTGAAATTACAGGAAATTTCAGACTTAGAACAAACACACAATCTTGCTAATGACAAAACACAAAGTCAACCCCAAGACCTTAACCCACATGCTGCAAGTTTCATACCAGAAGATCATTACGCATCATCCATTAGTACACATATGATGAACCCTAATGTTCCTGCAAGTCGTCAGTATGAACATGTTCCCACAAGTCGTCAGTATGAACATGTTCCCACAAGTCGTCAGTATGAACATGTTACACCTACAAACAGTGCACACGTACGTTCGTCACGCAGCACATACAGTTACTATCATAAACTGCCTAAATTAAATTTGCCTACTTTCGCTGGTAACATTTTAGACTGGCAAGCCTTTTGGACTCGTACAATACAGCTACTCATTCGAATCCCACGCTGAGTGAAGTGCAAAAATTCAACTACTTGAAGTCACTTTTACATGACGAGGCACACCGAACAATCACAGGATTCACTTTAACAAATGCAAATAATGACAAAGCTATCTCACTGCTTCTGGAAAGATACGGACAAAAACACAAAATCGTGCAGACATATATGCAAGCGCTACTTGAAATTCCAGCCCCAACGTATTCACTTTCCATTCTACGCAATTTCTATGATAAAACTGAAACATATGTACACGGACTTGAATCGTTAGGCCAAACGGATGATTCATATGGTTCACTACTTGTGCCCGTAGTTCTTAATAAATTACCGGTGGAAATTAGACAAAACTTAGCCAGAATTAATAAGTCGACAAATTGGACCCTTGGTAATTTGCGCAATGCCGTATTGGATGAAGTAAATGTATTGGAAGCTGGGCAAGTACCTGAGAAGTTGAATAATAGTGATCATTTAGCGACCGTTACCTTCCTTACTCACGCTAAACCGAAACCCAAGAATACACACAGAAATTCGAACAAACAAATAACGCACACAGAAGTCAGAAATGCTGCTTTTATTGCGACAAACCTGGACATTTTGCTAACAACTGCACAAAATACGCCAGTGCCGATGTGCGGATGACTATTGTGAAAAGAAAGAAAATGTGTTTCAATTGCCTGGGAAATCACAAACTTGTTGAATGTAAATCAAATAGTAAATGCAAAATATGTGATAAACATCATCACACTAGTCTTTGTAAAACAGACAAGCCTACAAATCAGGAACAAGAAAAGACCATACTGCACTCATCTTTTGCACCACAGACAACATCAAATGTAATGTTAAAAACTGCTATAGCATGTCAGATTCACATTCCACGGATGCTAATATACTTTTAGATGAAGGCGCACAGCGCTCGTTTTTATCAGAAGAATTTGCTCAGAAACTTAATTTGAAAACAACGGGAACTGAAGTGATACATTTATCGGGATTCGGGGAGCAGAACCGACAAATTCGACACTTGAAAAAGGCCGAAGTCAACATACAGACAGACGATGGTGAAAACATTCCAATTAGCGTGTTAATTGTACCAGAGATTGCTGTGCCTATTAAGACTCATGTTAAATCTGTTGTCAACATGAAACATTTGAAAGGTTTGAAATTGGCCCATCCGGTATCGGCAGATGATTCGTTCAATATCACGTTTCTGGTAGGAGCCGACTATTATTGGCAAATTGTTGGAGACAAAATCATAAGAGGTAACGGGCCTACGGCCGTAGAATCGAGGATTGGATACTTGCTATCGGGGCCTATCAATGATACAACAATGTCCTCCAAAAGTTCAGTGTTTAATGTTTTGGTTTCCCTCAAAATGGAAGACTGTAATCTTGAGAGATTTTGGGAACTGGAATCACTAGGTGTTGAGAACAAAGTGAACAACGAGAAAACTGAACATGACAAATATCAAACTGAGTACGAAAATTCGTGTATTTCCTATGAGGCAAACAGATACGTTGCAGTGGCTCCCATGGAAGAACGACCACCTGCCACCACCTACAAATGAGAATATAGCCTTGCGCAGGACAGAAAACGTAATTCGACGCTTGAGTAAGGAACCGCAGCTTTTGCACAAATATGGTAAAATAATTCAAGAGCAACTGAATAGGATTTATAGAGAGAGTAGGTGAAAATGAAGTAGACAAACCAACAAAACTTCACTACATTCCTCACCATCCAGTTAAGAAAGACTCATCCACTACGCCTATACGGATAGTCTATGACTGCAGCTGTAAGCAGGCTCCGTCAAACACAAGCTTGAACGACTGCCTAGAAGATGTTCCGCCGAAGCTAAACGATATTACCTCAATCTTATTGCGATTTCGCATGCATAAATATGGTGTCTCAACAGACATTGAAAAGTCATTTTTGAATGTTGGACTAGATGTAGAGGATCGGAATGTAACCCGATTTTTCTGGCTGGAAAACCCTGTTGATCCAAAAAGTAAAATGGCAATCTATAGATTCAGGTCAGTCTTATTTGGGGCGACATGCTCCCCCTTTATACTCAATGCCGCATTATCTAAACACCTGAATGATAACCGTTCTGAAGAAACTGGCCGTACTTTTGACGATTTGTATGTCGACAACATCATTTCTAGTTTTGATACCGAGGCTGCAGTAGTGAAATATTTTTCCGAAACACGAAGTCTTTTTGCGAGGGTGGATTCAATTTACGCTCTTGGGGATCAAACAGTGAAGAATTAATGCAATTAGCAAGATCGGAAAATGTTCAAGAGAAGGACACCACTATCAAGACACTTGGATTATTGTGGGACACAACGATTGACACACTTGGATTTACGTCAACACTTGACACTTCAACGGAAAATCTAACGAAGCGAGCAGTGCTAAGCGAATCTTCAAAGATCTATGATCCGCTAGGAATAATCAGTCCGGTAATTGTAAGAAGTAAAATATTTCTTCAAACGCTTTGGCAAAAGAAATTGGAATGGGACGTACCCCTACAAGCCGATATAACACAAGAATGGATGGAAATAAGTCTAGATATTCAGGAGGCATCGAAGATTACATTTCCACGTTATTATTTCACGGAGTTGCCAGAAAATACCAGAGACACAACTACACACGTATTCGTCGACGCTAGTACAAAAGCATATGGGGCATGTTCTTATTTGGGATCTAATAGTCAAAGCTGTTTAATGATGACCAGAAACAGAGTAGCATCGCTGAAGACACAAACAATACCGAGACTCGAGCTGATGGCAGCTGTTTTAGGGAGTAGACTTTTGGACCACATAATACGCACTGTAGGCTCGACTAAAGCTGTGCTATGGAGTTTTAAGTTGGCTGAATACCGTCAAACAATTAAAACCGTTCATTGAAAATCATGTGAACGAAATTAGAAAGCTTACTACAGACTACAAATGGAGATATTGCCCAACCGAGTGCAATCCAGCGGATTTGTTGACAAGAGGAGTAAGTGCAGATAAACTGAAAAACAGTACATTATGGAGCAGAGGACCGAAATGGCTTACTTGTAATTCTGAATGGCCTAACTGGAACGTAACCGAAATGCTAGACACTCAAGTACTGCCTTCATTTTCAGAGGAGGATAATGAAATAAATAATGTTACGCCAAATGAGAACACTGATCAAGGAGTACACAAAATCATCGATTTAATAAGAAAAAGAAGGGAAACGGGGAATGTGTCAAAGAGACAACGACCC
>MJUU01040541.1:14797-38097 GCA_002080025.1 Modiolus philippinarum
TCATTAGCTCACTTTCAAAAATCTTCTCCTCTGAAGCCACTAAGTCAAATGGAACCAAACTTCAACTGAATCATCACTCGGGTATCTAGTTTCAAATTTATTATTTTGAATGTCTTAGGTCAAATAACATGGCTGCCGTTACTAAAAATAGGACATAGGGGTAAATTACAGTTTTTGGCAAATAACTCAAAAAGGATTATAGATATCAAAAATCTGACTGGGTAAAAATGATCAACAGGAGAAGATCTACCCATGCTGAAATTTTCAAGAAAATCTGGTGACCTGTCTAAGAGTTATTGCCCTTTTTCCGTAAAATTTTCAAAATTTTGATGTTTTTTATTCTTTATTAAAGAAAATATAACAGATAAATGTTAAGTTTTAATAGCAAAAATGTTCAGCATGTTAAGATCTACCCACATGGAAATTTTAAAGAAAATCCAAGTACCTATATATGAGTTGTGGCCCTTTATTGGTCAAATTTTTCGTGATTTTATACTTTTTGTCCTATATTTCAAAAACGCTTTGCGATAGAGGTCAAGTTGCAAAAAATGTTCAGCATGTCAAGGACTATATTTTATTGAACACGGTCAAGTTTTCTGACCTCTTCCAAGATGGCCGCCAGCGGGGAACTTAGTTTACTATTTGACCTAATAGGAAAATTCATACAAAGAACTTTTTCTTGAGAACCACCTAATGGATTTGAACCAAACTTGGCATGAATGATGCTGATGAGGTGCTGACCTTGGAGCCGATCTGTCATCCAACATGGCCGCCAGCGGGTATCTTAATTTTAATATTGCAAACTTGGCATGAATTTTGCTTAATGAGGTGCTGACCAAGTGTTACTACTTTGGTGCCGATCCGTCATCAAACATGGCCGCCAGTGGGGAACTCAATTTTAACATTGGACCCAATAGTAAAATGCATAAAAAGAACGTCTTTTTGAGAACCACAGAATTGCTTTAACCCATACTTGGCATTGATAATGCTTATGAGATGCTGACTAAGTATTTTTACTTAGGTGCGTATCCGTCATTGTATATGACCCACAGCATTGGACCCTATGGGAAATGCGCACAAAGATCTTCTAGAGAACTGCTGTATGGATTGAAATCAAACATGACATGAATGATGCCTCACAGGTGCTGACCAAGTGTCACCAGCTGTGAACTTAATTTAACAGAAGATCTTATTCTAGAGAACTGCTGAATAGATTTAAACCAAACTTTGCATAAACGATGCTTATGAGAAGCTGACCAAATGTTATTTCTTTGGTGCTGATTCACCATCCAATATAGCCGCCAGCAATGAATTGGATCCTAAGGGGAAATGCATACAAAGATATAATAGAAAACCACTGAATGGATTCAATTTAAACATTGCATAAATGAAACTTGTGAGATTTTGACCAAGTTTGTAACTTTGGTGCTGATCCGTCTTCCGACAAGGCCACCAGTAGACATAGGACCCAGTGGGAAATGCATAAAAAGGTCTTCTGCTCTGAAACTGCTTGAGCATTTTGATATGATAGTCCTTGGATGACCCTCTTCAAAGTTTTATGTTAACAGCTATGTTAAATAGCTGCCAGCAGGGAACGTAGATTAACATGGGCCCTTTAAGTTTGAAAACTGCATTCAAAAATCTTCTCTGAAACTACTTGAACAATTTTAATTCAATTTTATAAAGAGTTTCAGATTTTTATGTACATACACCACCAAAGAAAGATGAAGCATCAATTTGGAATTATAGTGCTGCATAGGACCCAGGTGAGCGATACAGGCTCTTGAGAGACTCTTGTTATTTTACTTATTTAAGAGGTTCACGCAGCCCAAAATAGTTCATGTTATAATTTCCAGCTATATCATAACTCCATCATGATGTGCATGAAGTATTGTGAAGCTTTTCGAAATTTAGAAAGGGAGATTATTCATCAACTTGTATTTTTTTTTATGAAAAAGGGGGTGTACCTTATGAGCACATGTTCTATTATGCTATTTGGATTTTGATGAAATATTCCACTGTAGAGGTACATAATCTAAAGATGTGTATGAAGTAATATGTTTGCTGTTCCAAATTTGGAAGGGGAGAATATTCATCAACTTGTATTTTTTTGCTCTTCCTTAGGGTTATTTAAGCTATAGTCATCACTTGTGGTCCGTCCGATGAGCGTCTATAGCTTAAAACATTTAAGAAACCAATGACCCAAATGAATTCAAAGATGAGATAAATGGTCATTGCATGATTTTATGCAAATTTGTAATTTGATGCTGATTGAAAATTCGGATGGCAGCCATGGCCGATCTTGAATTAACATTGAACCTTATTTGAAAAATATGAAACTAGAGGTTGTCGGAAATCCATACACTCTCTGTTTGACAGAGAAAACAGTTGTTTTACGCACATTACATTTTTTTTTAATTCAAACTATTGATAGTCATTATTTTTACAAAAAGTATTCAAGGATGTATGGTTGTGAGGCAGAATACCAAAAATAAGTGGTATTTGAGACTTCAAGGAATTTATCAAACTTGAAATCAAATATTTGGGAAATAAAATTGGTAAAAATATTTGTACTAATTGAAACAAATTTTTTAACTTTGGTTTCAATGTAGAATTCCAAAATATAAGTGGTCTTTGAGACTTCCAGGAAGTTAACCAAGATTGGAATCAAATATTTTGAAATCTAATTGATTAAAATGTTTGTCCTAAACTTAACATTAGTATGGTTGCTAGGTAGAATTAAAAAAAAATAAGTGGTCTTTGAGACTTGCAGGAAATTTACCAAAATTGGAATTAAATATTTTTGAAATCTAATTGCTGAGAATGTTTGTACTAAATGAAACAAATTCTAAAAGTGGTGTTGCTAAGTAGAATTTCATAAATAAGTGGTCTTTGAGACTTTCAGGAAATTTACCGAACTTGGAATCGCATTTTACAATTTAGACTTGTAGAACCTAAATTAACAGTAACTTCGGTACTTTGTTGTTTATTAACACTAGGCCGATGCCTCTGCTGTTGGACTGTGAGTCCCCGATGGTAATCACCAACCCAGTAGCCAGTACTTCGGTGATGGCTAGAAAACCGATTTTATTTCGAAACTTGCACATTTTTTTTTCAAAATTAAGGAGTATCTCCCTCCCGCAAAGCTCTGTCCTTAGCTGATTTTGGATGTACTATTTAGATCCTATTGATTGTTTTGTTCTCTATCAGCTTTTACACATATTTTGGTATTTGGATTTCCAAATGTTTTGATTTGATCTGCACTGAAGAGACATGTTAGTTGCAGAACTTAAATTAACAGTAACTTCGGTATTTTGTTATTTCTAATTATTCAAAATTTCGTTTTCTACGAAACACATGCTTAGATACAAGATTATATGCTCAAATTTGAAAAATTATGAGACTTGGATGTTTTCAAGAAATTTACGAAAGTTGGAACCGAAATCAAAATTTCGAAAGCTTATTGCAAATCTACAGTTTATATGCAGCAAATGAGTTTGCGTCACATGCCAAATGTGTCAAAATCAACATCTTTGGGCCTTTGTTAAAATCAACATGCTGGGGCCTTTTGTTTGCATCAAGATAAAGATCTTGAAAAAATCCGAAAGCTTATTGTGCATCTACAGACTATTTGCAACAATTCTACAACAAAATTAAATCCCTAAATCCAAAAATGTAGGAGGAGTTTGTGTCACATGCCACATGAGTAAAAATCGACTTCTTAGAGCCTCTTGTTTGCACCAAGACCAATGTCAGAAGTGCGCATCTACAGACATCATGCAACAATTGTACAACAAAATTAAATCCCACAAAAAAAGTGTGACGGACGGACGCACGGAGGGTATAACAATATTCCAGAACTTTCTTCGCAAGTGCAGAAATAAAAATATTATAACTTAAAGACAGTTTCATAGATCAAGTTAATTTTAATCGGGAATGGTAACATGATCATTCTCTACAAAAATATAAGAGTGCCAATCATAAATCCAAGGTGACCGCCATCGTAGATCTTAATTTTTAATTTTGTTTTGCCCCCGCAACGCAATTAGTTTTACCGTCTCCATTCCGTGCGTTAGTTTGTCCGTCCATTGCAGTAAAAAAACAAACCGATGAAATGATTTTTTTTTGGTTCAGAATTTTTAAAATGATTGAAACTGTAGCGAAAATTAAAAGGGCTTCAAATTGTATGAAACTTTACAGGAAGATTGCCTTGCATCCATAAAATTATTTTGGGCCTCGAAATCTCCTCTGTATTCAGATGAGGGACCAATTATCGTTAACCAGAATCGACGCAACGAGGTATTGCTAGCTTTAAGTGGCTTTATTGATCACTGCAGTTCGCAATAGTTTCATATTTTTCTTTAAAAAAAAAAGACTTAGAAAAATGTTGGAAAAGTTCAATGACATTGAGTGTTCTAGCATTGAAATTTTGAAAATGAGTTCAAGATCAAGGAAAAGTATGATCTCGATAGTCAACAGAGATTAGGCGATAAGCAACATATTTATAAACTTACTATTAAATATCATGCCCACCTCCTATTACACTATACTGTAATAGGAATCAATAATATGACCACAGTTGCCATCCAAGATCGATGTTATAAAATTTGCTATTTCGATAATGCACTGAAAGGGGGTCTCATTTGGGGGTTCTGATCCCGGATCCCGCTGAAACAATTTGTGACCAACTATAGTGACCAACAAAGCCGCATATGATAATCAAAATTCAACCAGACTTTTAAAGGCATTGGAAAATGTCTTATTCTTGATATGTCTCCGTAGACTTTACGAAACATAAATGAAAGAGTGTTCGAGAAAGACGGTGTATATTAAGTATCTGGCCATCCTGAGGCCACAACATTAAAGAAAGTGGATATGAAAAAAATTAGAAGACCAACTAAACTTTTGTACGGCTTGATTAATTGACAAGGGGTATACATCCCAACATTCTATTTGTAGCAGAACGCCTAACAAATCGGAAAAAGACGGACAGAATACTGAAGGAATTTGCTACCATTGTATGAGACATGACAATCAACAGAGAACACCAGAACCAAGTAAAATGGACTTAACATTCCCGAAAAATGTATGAAGAGCCTGCATAATATTTACTTTCCTTAAACATCACTTAAAATTACTGAATCTGACGTATCTGAATGTATCAGATATCTCTTTTGTTGTATAAAAATGCTGTGAGCACTACTTCAAATTAAAACATATTGTCTCTGATGTCTCCTGCAATATTCTTAAACTGACTGTGTTTGGAACTCGTCCGGGAAAATTTCAATCCATACCTATATACTATTAGATCTATTAGAGAAATCTCTGAATCAAGAATAGAGGTCAAAAATCGTTAGCCAACATCAACACAACAAGGTATCACAAGTATTTATCACTGTAGTTCACAGCAGTTTCATATTTTCTCGCTAAAAAGGACTTCATGGCGACTTAAAGATGAAGAGCGCCAATAAAAGTGTTGTTCCATTGCTTGGTTCTGCAATATATTTGTAGAGACTTTGTCTCGTGTGCATTTACCCCATATGATTTCATTGTGTGGTAAAGTTCAGTGACAAGGGGTGTTCTTGCCTTGATTTTTTGGTAAGGACTAGTTACTATTCAAGCAGTAATAAAAAAAAGCAAAGAAAAGTATAGAGGACTCGATAGTAAACAAAGAAACATCAGATGATAAGAAACATATAAACCCACTTTAGTATATCATGCCTTCCTCTTTTAACACAATATACTGAGACATCAATTGGGATCAGTTTCCACCCACAATCGAAATTACTATTTGAAAAATGAACGTCACACTATCAATCAGTTTAAATGTACAGATCTTATAGAAATAGTGAAAAAAGATACACCTCTATCTCTTCTAACACTTATTCATATTTAATCTTGAAGATCAAAACATAACCAATGTCAGAAAAGAAATAACTGAGCAAATAGAAGTTACGAATGGACGATAGGAATGCAAGTTTAAATATCAGTAGCTAGTTCAATAAACTAAAGAGGTAGATGTCCAAGATGGAAACAAAAATCTGTTTGTTATATGGCAATACGTTGCAAAAGGCTTGGAACAGCCAACCAAAACAATATGATGAATACAGTGTATAAACTGTTCTTGAATGCATTTTTTATTTTCCAATTTTGAAACCAATATCTTCAAACTAGAACTTATGACAAGAATAAGCTTTAGAAAAGCATATGAACCATGTATAATCCATAACAATGGTATTGGTAATGACACGTTTTTGGACACAAACCGTTAACAGAGGGCCATAAATTATACCTTTAGATATTGGATTACCACGGAAGCACAGCACTCCCATTAAAAAGAACATACAACGAGAAATATATGGAAAGTTTGTTGAAAGTGCCGCTCATCAAAATTAGCTAATTTGTTGTCCACAAAAGTATTTTGTTTTATGATAGTACCCTTTTAGAACAAAGATTGCATGGAAGAACTCGGCTCATGTAGAAATGGGAACCTGATACATTATTACAATGATCTCAGTCTTATACTTCTGCTTTAAGACTTAAAATTTAGTCGTCTTATGTAGAAATGGGAACCTGATACATTATTACAATGATCTCAGTCTTATACTTCTGCTTTAAGACTTAAAATTTAGTCGTCTTATGTGCTCATTGATATGCTTACAAGATTCTCTTCAGCACATCAATCAAGAAAGTACCTCATAAAAAAGTTTCTCTTAATCCCCGTAAAGCTATTCAACAATCATCTAGATGAACAACTGTATAACAACACATATATGGAGAATCACAAGCCTGAGGACCAATTGTTAACAGAGTAAAATCTTATGACACAATTTCACAAACTGAACTTTCATTAACATATAAGATTTTAGGGAAGGACCAATATGTTCATTGTGTGCCAAACCGTAAATATACAGAACAAAAACAAGATTTAAGGCTTAACGAAAAGGGCATTCGAATACTCGGATATTATGGATGAAATTAAAACATTTTCTAGATTATGTTGTGGACATTTCATTTTTAGTCTTAGTTTGATTTTTAATTTAATGTAGATGGGAATTTCGCATTGAAGATGGTCTAAAAAGTTTGGTGATGGTGAGCAATCTTGACCACATTTTCATTGTTAAACAATGTGGATTTCTATACAACAAGATGTCATAGGTTCTATGAGTGTTGGCCATGTTAACTTGCCTTAAGACAACTCCAGTATACTGATTGAGAAATATAAAGAAACATTTAACGTCGGGAAACCCTTACGGAACTCATATTAAAAATTGAACAACCGACATGCTGTGTAGTCTGTGTAGTCTGCGCCTGCATTTTTTATTAACAATCTCAGCACTGACAAAATTACAATGATTGTTTGCTATTGAACGAAAATTTCAATAGCAAACAATCATTGTAATTTTTTTAATATCAGCAAAGATTATTATGTCTATATCGAACTTAAGTCTTCTTATTCCAGATAAGTGCTGAATGAATATTGATTACTTGAATGTTGTATTTACAGCTGAAACTGTTTTCTATTAGGGATCTAAGGAAAGGAAATGGAAAATCAGACTTGATCCCCAATTTCAGTTAGAATAGAGCAATTATTAGTTCACTTGACAAAATAGATGTATAACAATGTCATCTTTCTTATTTTCTGTAAGCCTTTGTGATTAAATGCTATATTCTTTCTCAATGGCAGAGATAATGCAATTATATATATAATAGAAACACTTTTGTTATGAAATAATATAAATCTATATTGAGTTGATATACATTTTATTTTCCAAGTCTTGACAACCAAGATGGCTTCAGATATTTGGCAGAACACCTGACTGGTCCATCATCAATAAGTACAGCATCAGTTATTTTACAATCGTAACAACAAGCAGCAAGGTTATAAGAAGTTCCTCCAAATGCTTCAAAACAACCAAGACACCCCAATAGGCATGACCGATGTACTTCTCTTGGGTCACAGGCTAGACCATAAGGCGACATTCCTGACGTCAGAGATAGAAATATACTCAGTAAGTGCAAGCACAACCATTTTCCCTGAAAACAAGAAAAATATTATTTTATTACCACAATCCATTGTAATAGTATTCTGTTTTAAGAAATAACCAGCAAATTATTCCGATTGTCTACCGACAGGAAAACTATTCTAAAAAATACTAACAGTATGGTTGCTTGGTAGAATTAAAACTTCGAGACTTTCAGGAAATTTACCAAATTTGACATCAAATAATTTTGAAATTTAATCGAGGATAATGTCTGTCAAAATCAATTTTCAAAAGTATGGCTGCTTAGTAGAATTTAGAAAAATAATTGGTCCTTGACACTTTCAGGAAATTTACAAAAATTTGAATCAATTATTTTGAAAATTTAATTGGTGAAAAGGAATTTATCCCGGATTGAAACAAATCCTAAAAATGAAGTTGCTAGGTAGTATAACAAAAAATATTCATTTCACAATTTCAAATTTACCAACCTTTGGAATCAAATATTTAAGAAATCCAATTAGTGAAATGTAAGTCCTAATCAAGGAAAATTCTCAAAGAATGGTTGCTAGGTAGAATTTGAAAAAATAAGTTGTCAGACAGTCTACAAGACTTTCAGGGAATTTCTCAAATTGGAATCAAATATTTTTGAAATCCAATAGGTGAACATGATTGCAATAATTGAAAAAATCATAACTATATGGCTGCTAGGTAGATTCCTAAAAGTGGACTCTGAGACTTTCAAGAAGTTTACCAAAATTGGAATCAAAAATTTTTGACATCCAATAGGTGAAAATGATTGACCTTATCAAAACATGCTGTAAGTATTGTTGCTATGTAGAATTCTAAAAGTGGTCTCTGAGACTTTCAGGAAATTTATCCATATTAGAATTTGGAATCACTGTAAATCACATTTTAGAATTCTAAGTTTTCAGAATTTTGTTTTTATCCAAATACTTGCTAAAATATAAGATTTTATTCCTGAAAGTCCAAAAGTATCAATCTTTGACATTTTCAGGAAATTTACCAAAGTTGGAACCGGAATCAAAATTCTGAAAGCTTATTTCGCATTTGCAGAGTAAAGTAAGTGAGAATCGAACCGTCAATCCAAAACAAATAATCCAAGGACATTGGCAACATCGGAAACAACAAAGAAACAGACACAACATGAAGGACACAGAAAAGAAAATTGAAGACACACACACAAAGATGAACAACACGGACCCAATAAAAAAACATGGATGGGATCAGGTGCACCGGTAGAGTAAGCATCTCCTGTTTCTTATAAGACACCCGCCGTGTTGAACATGTCTATCCGGTAGAGGAAACAACAATTAAGCTTTAAAGGGAAAGATCTGTTGTCATCTGGGAAACAGATATCCCATAGCGGTCCACTAGATGGTGATGTCGGCCGTAAAACTTCCAGAAGGATGACTTCAAGTTTTGGGTAACATACCCTTGTTTAAGTAGCCTATTTGTGAGCAACCGGGCTCTATCAAGGAAGTCACTGTATCGAACACAGGCTCTCGAATAGCGAATGAGCTGGGAGATGTACATTCCGTATGCCGGCGCTGTTGGGATGTTGCTACAAAGAAAAGGGAAGTTGACTATTGGAAAAGTGCAGTCATCGCGTTTGTCGTACGACTTAGTTTGAAGTCTACCTCTGTTGTCAATTTCAAGATGATGGTCAAAGAATGAGGCCGATGTGAAAGTGTCTGTAGTATCCTTAATTTCGAGCTCTTTTGGAAAGATCAGATGAAGAAAATCACCAAAGCGAAGGTTGTTTAGTGACAAAATATCATATATATAACGGAAGCTAAAATTGAAGGATTGGGCCAATTTTTTAACTTTATTTTGAAGAAGCCCTTCGATGGATTTAGCCTCATAAAATTTGAGAAACAGATCGGCTAGGAGAGGTGCATACCTTGTGCCTATAGGAATTCCGATAGTCTGTTGAAAAACAAGTCCTCCAAACTGGACAAATATATTGTCGATCAGAAACTCTAACATTTTAATCACTACTTCCTCTTTATTTTTTCTCCGATTCGGAGTCATTTTCACAAAGTAGGCTTGTTCTCGACCTACATCAATGTACCTATATCTTCGTTCACAGTTCCTACGTAAGAAAACGATTCATGAGGAATGGTAGTGTAAAGTGTGGAGAAGTCGAAAGTTTTACACTTTACATACTATACGCAACAATTTTACAACAAAATTAAATCCAAATATGTAGGAGGAGTTAGCGTCGCATACCAAATTGTCACAGTCCATATTTTGGGGCTTTGTCAAATCAACATCATGGGGTCTCTTGTTTGCATCAAAATGAATATCAAAAATCCAAAAGTTAATTGCGTATATACAGACCATATGCAATGAATCTACAACAATATCAAATCCCTAAATCAAAAAATGCAGGAGGAGTTCCACATGTGTCACAGTCTACATTTTTTGGCCTTTGTCAAATCAAAATCATGGGGTTTCTTGTTTGCATCAAGATAAATAGCATCAATCCAAAAGCTCATTGCGCATCTACAGACCATATGCAACAATTCTACAACAAAAGTAAATCCCTTAATCCAAAAATGTAGGGGGATTTCGCGTCGAATGTCATGTGTCAAAATCGACAGCTCATTTGCAGCATATATGCACCATTCTATAACAAAATTAAAACCCTAAATCCAAAAATGTAGGAGGATTTTGCGTCGCAGGAAAGTGGAACGGACCGACGAGGCCAACGACAATATTCCCAAACTTTCATTTGAAAGTGCGAGGATAAAAAAAGTGCTGCATTTTTAATTAAGCAGTTAAGGAATAAAATAAAATAAATGATTTAGAGGTCAAAGCATATGTTTTTGCAAGTTTTAAACAAGTATCAGTAGTGCAACGCTCATTACAAAAGCGTATACAACTTCGAATTCTCTGTGAATAGGCAAAATATTGGCGTATTTTCTGTGTTTTTGATTCCTTTAATAAAATCTCACTATATACTAGTATATACACATATAAATGAAATATCATACATATTTGAAACTAAAAATGTATACCCTTGACAAAAAACAAACATTACACATAACTCAAGGTCAATCATTTTCACAAACTAGATTTCAAAAATACTGGATTCAAATTTTGTTAAACTTCCTGAAATTCTCAAGGACCACTATTTTGTTTTTTTGGAATTTTACCTAGCAACCATACAATTATGATATATTTCCTTAAGTCACCAATTGGAATTCAACTGAGACATTTCAAAGACCACTTCATTTTTTAAAGTTTACGAAGCAACCATACTACTACGACAGACGTTTTCCCTGATTAGATTTCAAAAATATTTGATTCAAAAGTTTGGTAAATTTCACTATGCTGAAATTGTCTAAGACTACTTATTTTTGGAATATTACATTGAAAACCATAGTTTAAAAATTGTAACAATTATAACAAACATTTTTCAGCAATTTGATATTCTAAGTTTGGTAAATTTCATGAAAGTGTCAAAGGCCGCCTATTTTTTTTTTGGAATTTTGCCTTACAATATATATTCTCGAATTCCTTTAGTAAAATAATGACCATCAATAATATAATTTCAAAAATGTTAAAATGTTGAGCAAATGATGTCCAGGGTCTATAACTGACGTCTGTGTCAAACAGGGAGTGCGGGGATCACTGCCGTTTCCGACAGTCATTGCTCTAGTTTTTTTTTCTTTCTTTCTTTTTGTTTTTGTTTTGTGTTTTGTGTTTTTGTTTTTGTTTTTCAGTATTTTACAATAGATATACCGGTTTCATTTGCCTTGTGTTATATAGTTCTCCATCTAGTGATCCTAGTTAGCATTTTAGGATTGTTATTGAAAAAGTGCTTTCATTGAGTTAAATCTTTTTCTCATAATGCATACAAAATTAAGTGTTTCAAAAAGTGTTTGGGTTTTCTATGTCGTGTAAATAGCAAATACCGAAGTTACAATGAATTAATTTTCCATTAAAATGGAAATAAAATTCTCAAGTATATATAAAGTTAGAATTGCAAAACAATTATTTAAAAAAGGCAAAACAAATAAAATAAGAAGAAAACATTCCATTCAATTCAAGACATCTAAAAAGTTTTTAAGATTTAAACGTTTAATTTTGAATTGGAAAAAAACTTCTTACCTTCATTGTCAGGTTGTCTTTCCTTGTAACATTTGCACCAATTCTCACCTTTTATATCTGTCTAATCATATTAATTTGGTCATTTCCGTGAGAAGAAGAAGAAGATTCTGCCCCTCTCAGTTTATAGGTGTGTAATTACTGAATGAACGGATAATAATACCACCGGAAACTTTTATCGGGACATTCGAAAACTGACAGGAGTCAGACGGGAAACAACGATTTCTAATTAATTGAAATAAATACAATTAAGATCATCCCTTCTTGTAATAATTGTCTGTATCAATCAATGGATGGTATTTTTGGTGTTTATTATAATATTTTTCGTTTATGTAACAATGAAACATGTTGTAGTTGGAATAATGGGTGTATTAATAGACGGACTCATTTTCCCTCTGTCGACGTCAATAGAATACAGGATTAAGAATATTATGAATGAATATTAGTTTGTCAAGGAGTATGTATCCTAGATAACTATTGTATAGGCAGATCGTTTGCTCATATCTGTGGTTCTCGATTTTCGTTTTGTATTAGGGTCGACTTAAGCAAGTTGAGGCATATCAGGAAACACTTCACGTACCTACAAAAGTAAAACTATTTAGATGAGGCGGACTGAAACGACAGCTATCCCCGCACTTTGCAAGTTGAGCCCTTACCTTCTAAAAACTAAATTGCCTTCCAAGTTAAAGATTATTGGAAACAAATTATTTCACTTAAACGAATTCAAGCTGTATGGTTGCTTTGTCGAATTTAAAAAAATCCCTTTCTTTGAGATTTTCAGGAAATTAAGAAAAATAAGAATCAAAACTTTCTGAAGTCAAATTAGTAAAAATGATTGTTCTAATAGAAACAAATTCGAAAAGCATTGTTGCTATCTAGAATCCAATAAATAAGTGGTTTTGAGACTTTCAAGAAATTTATCAAAACTGGTATTAAATATTTTTTGAAAACAAATTGGTGAAAGTGTTTGTCTGATAAAAAATCTAGAAGTATGGTTTCAAGGTAGGAAATACATAAATTCTTAATGCACGGACCATTTGATTTTCACCAGAGCCGGGAAATTTTTTTCGCCCGCTTCGCGGGCCAGATTATTTTTTTTCCATATACACAATGCTAGAAAATTTTGTTGAGCCGGGCTTTTTTTTCTAATGGACAGGATCAGGGCCAGATTATTTTTTCAACCCAGATGCTGGCCAGAGAATTTTTTTGGCAAAAGTCAGGGCCAGAAATTTTTTTCTAAAAAATACCAGCCCCCTCCTGAAAATCAAATGGTCCGTGCCTAAGCTGCGTAATAAACAGTAAATTTCGTTATGTTGTGCACGTGTTTCAAGGAGTCACCAGCATTAAAATCAAGTAATACATGTAGAAAGCTATAATTCAAAAGTAGTAAAAAAACAGGTTCTCATTACCAAAAATATCGGAATAGAATTCCCCCAAAATTACTGATTTATGAGACTTTCGGAAAATTTACCAAAATCGAACATTTTTTAAATCAAATTATTGAAAATGTTTATCCTTATCGAAACAAATTCTTAAAGTATGGTTGCATATGCTAGGTAGAATTGAAAAAAATAGTTCCCAAACAACTGCCAAATACGAGTCTTTGACATATTCAGGAAATTTACCAAAGTAAGAACTGGAAAGAAAATTCCGAAAGCTTGCTGTGCATCTACATACTATATGCAACAATTCATCAACAAAGTTAGATTTTTAAATCCAAAAATTTTAGAGGAGTTCGCGTCACATGCCACATGTGTCAAAATCCGCATCATGGGGCTTCAAATATGAGTCTTTGACATATTCAGGAAATTTACCAAAGTAAGAACTGGAAAGAAAATTCCGAAAGCTTGCTGTGCATCTACACACTATATGCAACAATTCATCAACAAAGTTAGATTTTTAAATCCAAAATTTTAGAGGAGTTCGCGTCACATGCCTCATGTGTCAAAATCCACATCTTGGGGGCTTCTTGTTTGCACCAATATTAATATAGAGAATTCTTCAGCTTGCTGTGCATCTACAGAACATATCCCACAAATTCACACCTAAGTCAAAAAATGTAGGAGGAGTTCTAGTCACAAGGCAGACGTATTATTTCTACTTCCTAGCAAACACCTTATTGTTTTCATAATGCATTGCATCTTTTTTATTTTCAATGAATTTTTATGTAGTATTATTTTAATTCCCTTTTTCTAATCCTTGATTTTATTATGTCAAAGTTTACTGAATCAGCTCTCTGCTTTAGCTTTAAGTATAATAAATATATCTCAGGTACATTTCTTTCGCCCTTTGTTTTGACCGTGGAATTGTTTTAATTTTAATGTCATTTGGTTTTCTAATTGTACTGTTCCCCTTTCTATTTTCCAACTATCTACTTTATTTCTATTATGAAGCATTGTTTTCATCACATTTCGTCAATTTGTTTCCATTTCTTCGATTATGCTTTTAATATTTTACACATTTGTTTTTACTTGTATAAAGCTGTATGGTTTTATATTGATATTCTTTATAATTGTTTGATATACTTAACAGTTCTAGCCACGGTAAAGCTGAAATATTGCTGAAGTTGACGTAAGACATCTATCAATCGTTTATTGTTTCTGCATACTTTTGAAAACGAATTTATGAAAAAAAACTTCTAAAAGATAAAGAGAAGAACTAAACAGAGCTATAAGAAATGGAGTCTATCCCTGCAGTTTGCAAGTTAAACCCTTATCTCCAAAGTCAAGGTTTTTTGCACTTGAGCTTTCGAATGAAATTTCGGGGTTTAGCGTTGACCCCGTCTGTCCGTCCAACCGTCATGCTTTTTGTGACTCAAACTCTACATTTTTGAATTTAGCAATTTAATCTATGTGTAGAATTGTTGCATATAACCTGAATTAGTGCAAAAACTTTCGGAAATGGATATTTGTCCGGATAAAAAACACCAAAATGCTCAAAGGAGTTAAATTTAATACTTCCAAGTGACTCAGTCTCCCGCATTTTTTTGTGTTGAGGAACTTTATTTTGGTGTAGAATACGAGACTTTTGAAATCGTGTTCACTCCGGAAACAATTCTATTCTTATACGTAAAAAATCAATACATCAAGACATTGAGAGGGATTCAATAATTAATGAACACATCTGTTGAGCTAAGGGTGATTTATATTTAATCGATTTGTAGCGCTTAAGGTTAATCCTTTTCCGTCAATAAAAATTTAGTTAAAGCATTGTCATACAGGGAAAATTATAAATGCACTTCAATTATAGAAATAGTTTGTTTTTTATGCGGTATATATTTATTTCAATAGGTTTAGAAATCCAGTATTCCTTCTTACAAAAAGAACTGCAAAATATGGTTCCTATTTTGGGATTTCCACAAACTCGTAAAGACGACGTATTTTTTAAAATTTTATTTGGCAAATTGAGTTTGAATGTGTTTATTATAAATGAAATATATAATTTTCAATAATTAAATTGCAAAATTGTTTTTCAAATTTTCTGTAATTCTCAAAAACAAAGCATTTTTGGAAAACTATACTTTTTAATATGTTATATTGAAATCAGTCATTTTCTATAACTGGATTGCAAAAGCAACATACGATTTCACGTCGATAAATTTCCTGAAACTCTCATGCATAGACAGGTTATTTTTGGAATTCTAGCTAGATTTCCTATAATGACATCGCAAAAAGCTCGGACTTGGACGGAAAATGTTTAACTTGTAAAGTGCGGGGAAAGCTGTCGTTTCTGATATCTCCATCTTCTTTCACCTATATAGTTGCTTGGTAGAATTCAAAACAATGCATTATCTTTGAGAGTGCCATGAAATCTACCAAAACTGGAGTAAGTTTGTACCTCTCATTATTTAAGATGATTTATTTCCTTAACAAATTGGTGAAAGTGTTTGTCTGATCGAAAAAATCTAAAAGTATGGTTTCAAGGTAGAATTTCCCAAAAAAAATAGTTATGTATGAGAATTTCGGAAAATTTACTAAAATCTAATATTTTTGAAATCCAATTATCCCAATCGAAACAAATTCATAAAGTATGGTTGCTAGGATAGTGGTCTTTGAGACTTTCAGAATATTTACCAAAATTGGAAGCAGAGTTTTTAATTCTAAATCACTCAGAATTTTTTTTCCCAAACAACTGCCAAAATACAAGATCAAATGCTTATCTAATAAATATAAGAACTGAAAATAAAATTCCGAAAGTTTACTGTGCATCTACAGACTATGTGCAACATTTGGTGGGTGTAATTTTCTTAACATTTTTAAAATCAAATTATTGATAGTCATTTATGAGTTCATGTGTATATTGTTGTTAAGTAGAATTGTAAAAAAAAGAACACTTGGCAACACGTATTAACTTAAGTCTTGTACACAGGCCTAGTTAAAAGGGGATTTCGAACTAGGTGTGGAGTGCAGGCCCAGCGGCGTGTGCACACGCGCTCTCTCTGACCAACCTTGAAACAGGCATTGGCTAAATAGCTCCAATATCTTGTGGATGACTTTGGGAAGTCGAAGCCGTGGAAGAAAATCCAGAAGGATAAGCATCCTTGAAGATGAACACGATAACTTGGCAGAACAATTATTCAGGATGATGTTGTTGCCATTGGAGGTAACAACAGCTGCTTGTCCGTCCATAACGGTCCTTGTCCGTCCATAACGGTCCTTGTCCGTCCATAACGGTTTTATTGAGACGTAAACTTTTTGGGGTTTATCATTTTAACTCTGTTGTGAAATTGCTGTATATAGAGTCTGTATATGTGCTACAAGCTCCCGGCATTTCCAGACGAAAGAACAAGATGCCCTGGGGGTCAAATTTTACATATTCCATGCTACTCGCATTTAAATTTTGTTGAAGAATTGTTGTATATATTTTGCAGATGTAGAATAAGCTTTTGAGAATTGGATTCCGGTCCCAACTTTGCTAAATTTTCTGAGTGTCAAACACTAATTAATGAATATATTTATGATATTGACATGTATATATGTAATTTTATCCATTTTATGTACCAGACATAATTCTGAACACTGAAAAAACATGTTTCAATACCCGTTACTTGTTCAAACTTTAGTAAACTTCTGAACCCATCAAAGACTGGTTATTTCTTTGGAATTTTGGAATTCTAGTTATAAACTATACAACTGAAGTAAAATATTTATTGGATTGCAAACATTTTTGATTCCAATAAAGATAAATTTCCTGAGGGATATTATTTGACATTTTACCTAGTAACAATACTTACTGGATATATTTTATTGAAATCGGTCATTTTGAATATTTGCATTGCAACAGTTTTTCATTTTGTATTCTAATTTTGGTAAATTCCATAATCTCAAAGACAAGGATTTTTTTGTAAATCTACTAAGCAACCATGCATGTAGTTTGAAAACGTTTAGTGAAATAAATCATCTCAAATAATTAGAGGTACAAACTTATTCCAGTTTTGGTAGATTTCTTGACACTCTCAAAGGCAATGTATTGTTTTGAATTCTACCAAACAACCAAATAAAGGTGAAACAAGATGGGGATATCAGAAACGACAGCTATCCCCGCACTTTGAAACAAGCTTGGGATATCAGAAACGACAGCTATCCCCGCACTTTACAAGTTAAACATTTCCCGTCCAAGTCCGAGATTTTTGCGATGTCATATGAGAAATGATTTATTTCACCTAAACGAATTCAAACTATATAACTCATCCCGTAGGAAGCTGTACAATGAAAGATGAGGGGATGATCTTTTGAACGGAGGGTAGAGAGCTCAGGTAAATCAAAACATTGCAGACGAAGATGGAATATGTTGCGAAAATATAGTTTACATTTGTTAAAAGGCTATGTTTAAGGAAATATCTGATATAAAAGTGCATAAAAAATGATATATTTCTTCTTTATAAAATTGTATTTTGAAATATCACCACAAATTATGAAAGTTTATTTGAACGGAAAACTGGAGGGTAGCGAGTTCCGTTCAAAAGGTAGTGAGTGAGGCATATGAACTGAGGGTAGCGAGCCAAATGATTACATATAGCGTACTCAAGGAGACGATGATATGGTACATTTTTCACGAATTTTATCTTCCAGTATGATATCAAATCTCAGCAATAGGCAAATCCAAAGCTAAACCAATACAAATATTAATCCATTTTCTCTCGGTATATATTAAATATGCCTGACATTTTTTTTAGAATTAAGGACTGCGAACAACTTTATACAAAACAACGTTATTGCAGGGTTATTGCATGAATATTCATGAATTCAACATTGCACGACCTTACGAGCGTAGTATTCAACGAGGTGAAAATTTATTGAACGAAAACTTTTGGTTGCTTCGAGGCTTAAGGAAATATTATATTGCTATACAATAATAATGTAGGTGGTATACATAGAGATTAATACATGGCCTTTTCCATATCAGCACGGTTATCATCCCGAGACACCCATACGGTTATCATCCCGAGTCACGCATATCAGCCCGAGGCGCCAGCCGAGGGCAGATATGGGTCGAGGGATGATAACCGTGCTGTTATGGAAAAGGCCATGTCTTAATCTGTTTATTATATACTTCCAATTAGGAGTTACATTTGTAGTCATACAGTAATAAAGACATTTATTACATACTTAGCGAAGATATGTTCTGTTTTGCATATTTAATATAGCCGGAAGTTAACAGTCCATATCACATACCCAGTCCGATATGGCCATATCAGAAAACCTCGTTTTGAAATATCCATATCAACCCGGTGATATGGCTATTTTAGCCCGGGTGTGATAACTCCTAATTGGAAGTATATAATAAATAGATTAAGACATGACCTTTTCCATATCAGCACGGTTATCACCCCTCGACCCATATCTGCCCTCGGTTGGCGCCTCGGGCTGATATGGGGGTCTCGGGGTGATAACCGTGCTGATATGGAAAAGGCCATGTATTAATCTCTATTTATTACTGTATGACTTCAAATGTAGATACCAGTATGTCAAATTTGTGGGTGGACCAGTTGGTTATGTTTGTTTGTTTGTTTTTTTGTATTTTGTTTTGTTTATTTCATTTTTTAACTTTTTTTTATTTATTTTTTGTAAAATATTTCGTTACTAGGATAATTTTAAAATAATCAAAGATATCGTTGAATTTTTTTTTTCACTTTGCAATTATAAGTTTAGGGAGGGACTGAGTCTTCTTGAACACATACTGAAAAATAAAAAAATGGAGAGCAAAATAAAAATGAAAGATACTGTTGTGGTTTGTAAATTTTTGACTCAAATGTTGTAAAACCTAATGTTTGTATCAGTTAAGAGAAGGATAAAGGTAGTATTAAGTCACAAATGATAACGACCCGTAATTGGGCCATATAAATAATGATAGGCTAGCGATCCGAAATGAGACCTTTTCGTGAATATGACCGTCTGTGCGCTTGATTTAGAGACACGGTGAAACGAATCATGAAACAAAAATAGAATAGGGATAAAACAAATAAACAAGCTATTTGTACCGTACCTGCTTGTTCATTATTTTATAGAGCCATGAAAAGGGTTGATTTTAATCCTTATCAAAAGGCAATTGTGGTAGTTTGCTTTCCGATTGTATTCTGCTTTGCCTCCTTCATTGCTAGAAAGTGCATGTGTCAATTCAATATGCACTTATTTATTCCTTTGTAAGTATATCGAGATAAGTTGTCAAATATGTAGTTTCTCCATGACATTAATACTGGTCATTGTCGATATAAAATATTCTTCGCATAGTGATTTTTACCACTACAGCGAAAATAACCTCACCTATACAGCTCGCTCAATTCTCGCTGTCTTGATGAATACAGTTATCCCATGTGCAGTCCATAATATTCTTTCAAAACCAGTTTATTAGGTAACTTTACAATGTAACATCAATTCGTTTCTGCATATGTTATATAGCAAGAATTGACAGTCGATCAACATACCCAGTCTGATATAGCCACATTAGCCTGATCCATATCAGCCCTGTGATATGACCATATCAGCACGGATATTACGAAACAGTCACGACACATGATTTCAAAGCAACCAAAAACAAACAAGCAATACACGAATTTACAAAGAGTTATGGCAACTTACCCGTGAAATTATTTCCTTCAACATACCGATATACCGATTTCACGAATGCATTAAATCTTCTAAAAAACTTTTTAACAGGTCATCTATCATATACACTATTTTAACAAAATAATTCAATGCATTTTCATACCCTTACATAACATATTCAGTTATTGAAATTGTCACTTGAATGCAATTTTGACAAATTTTCGCAATTTTGTTGGTTATTGTTAAAATTCGTTGCAAAGAACCCCAAGAACCAAACTAATCTAACTATCATTCGAAAGGACAAATGCTTTTGCAATCGAAACAAAAAAATAGTTTGGGTTCTCGGTGTCCTTCCGGCAGTTTCATTTTCCGCAACACTGTAAAATACCTTAGATTGACACAAAAGGCTGTTTATAGCTATATTCGACTGCTAATTATGTCAGAAAACACACAGGCGTGGCACACACTTATTCTATCTCGAGAAACAAGACTAGTAACAAAAGACCATATTTCTAGATTTTCGACAAAATTTGAGCATTTTTTTAAAATGGCCTAATGTAGGCGCAAACTTTACGCCTAAATTGCCATACTTCTTTAGATGCGTGATTTCATGACAGGAAGACCCATAAAGGACCCCCTTCATAAATATTCAGTATTTAAATGACTGTATCGACAGCAATATTGTTCATGGATTTTCTTTCAGTATTGCGTGCTCTCGATCCTCAGTTCAATACATTCACTACCCTCCGTTCAATACATGAAATACTGGCTCACTACCAATTGAACGGAGCTCCCTACCCTCAAAATTTTGGTTCAAAAAGGAAAATTGCAATTTTTTTTTATTTGAAACAACTGTTTGAAAAGCCCGTAATGCAAATGCTATCTTCTAACTATAGGAATATAAAATTTTTAAAATAGTTTGTTAAAAAATTGTCAATTAAATAGTTATATGCGAAAAGGTCATTTCGTCTGCACGTTTAAAGTCTTCCCTGAGCTCTCTACCCTCCGTTCAAATGCTCATTCCCCTCAACTCCCATTGTACAGCTTCCTACGGGGTGTAACTGCTAGCTAGAATTCCAAAAAATAATCTGTCTTTGAGAGTTTCAGGAAACTTACCGATGTGAAATCATATATTTGTTTTTGCAATCCAGTTATTGAAAATGGTCCGTGTTGTTAATCTGTATGTGTGTCTTCATTTTTCTTTTTTGTCCAGTACTCAAGTGATGTCCTTGTTTCTTAGTGTTTCCGATGTTGCCAATGTCCATGGATTGTTCGTTGTTCGGTTCTCACTTACTTCAATAGAATATATTAGAAAGTATAGGTTCTAGGTAGAATTTGAAAAACGCCTTGAATTTCAGAGTTTCAGGAAATTTGAAAAACAATTTTGCAAACCAATTATTGGAAATGATTTATTTCACTTATAATAAACGCATTCAAACTGTATTTGTTAAGTAAAAAAAAATACATTGACATTGAGAGTTTGTCGAAATTTACCAAAATAGGGACCATAATTTGTAGTTATATGTGCTCAGAATTATGTCAGGTATCAAAAAAAAATCTAAAATATTTGATTGTATGCAAATATTATTTAAAAAAGTTAGTTAATGATATTTTCAGGAAATTTACGAAAGACTGAATCGGAATGAAAATTCTTAAAGCTTTTTGCGCATCTATACACTACATGCAACAATTCTGCACCAAAATAAAATTCCTCAATCCAAAAAATGTGGGAGACTGAGTCACATGGAACTTCACTCCTTTGAGCATTATGTTTTTTTATCCGGATCAATATCAAATTCCGAAAGTTTTGCACCAATACAGGTTATATGCAACAATCCTACACGGAAATCAAATTGCTAAATTCAAAAATGTAGATTTTGAGTCACAAGAAAAGCCTGATGGGTTGACAGAAAGGCGGAGGCAACGCTGTTAACCTCACGAAATTTTATTCGAAAGATCGTTTCCAATAATTTGATTGCATTTTGAGTTAAGGGTTGAACTTGCAAAGTGTGTAGATAGCTGCCGTTCTTATAGCCCCATCTATTTCTTCTCTTTATCTTTTAGAAGTTTGTTTTTATAAATCTGTCTTCAAAAGTATACAAAAACACATTGATTGATTGATTGATTCATTGATGTTTTACGCCAACTTCAGCAATATAATAGCTATATCAAGGCAAGAACTGTTAAGTATATTAAACAATTTTTTTTAAATATCGATATAAATTCATACAGCTTTATACAAGTAAAAACAAATGTGTAAAATATTTAAAACATAATCGAAGAAGTGGAAACAAATTGACGAATTGTGAGGAAGACAATGATTCACAATAGAAATAAAGTAGTTAGTTGGAAAATAGAAAAGGGAGCAGTACAATTAGAAAACCAAATGACATTAAATTGGAAAAAATACTACGGGCAAAGCAAAGGGAGATAGAAATGTAACGAAGATATATCAATTATACTTAAACTAAAGCAGAAAGCTGTTTAACAGAAATTGTTTCAGTAGACTTAGACATAATAAAATCAAGGAATAGAAACAAGAGGCTCTCAAGAGCCTGTATCGCTCACCTGGATCATGGCTGACATAGATAAAAGGCATTTGCAATAGGAAAAACAAAACATAAAATTTAGCAGAATACTTTTTTTTTAAATTACAGTATTCTTGTTTGGTTTCCTTTGCAACCGAAAGCTCCACCATCCATTACAACCCATAACAGAACACCATTCAAAAAAAATAGGGCAGGGGTTCCCCTTATAATCAAGGTAATACATACTACTGAAATTAAAGTATTCAGACCACAATTCAAATAAAAAATCAAAAATTTGGGCAGAGGTTCCCCTTTCAATCAATTGGGCCAATGTAAAAACTATGTTCCAGATGGTGGCCATCTTGAATGAGGTAAGGACCTACCAGATACATTTTTTGGATGGGACCACATAAGGACCATTGTGGCTTAGTTTGGTTCTAATTGGGCCGTTAGTTTCTGAGAAGAAGATCTTTGAATGTGTATTCAATAGGGTCCAATGTTAAAACTATGTTCCCCGCTGGCGACCATCTTGGATGAGGTACAGACCTGCCAGATACCTTTTATGGAAGGGACCATCTAAGGACCATTGTGGCTTAGTTTAGTTTTAA